>APFE031235956.1:118586-143642 GCA_000404065.3 Pinus taeda | reverse complement strand
TGCAGCACTATTTGGGATTCATGTGGCTTTATGTGTTGATGGTGTGTTTCTTTCAGTATTTTTAAGTTTTTTATGTGTATCTCTTTCCTTCTCTTATCTTCTGCAATTGAACAAATGAAGTGTTAAGGTAGAATCCATAATTTGCTATGCTCTGCCTTTAAGTTTGTTTGATTTTCCATGTTTTCATCTGTTTATGGAGAATTCTTGAAAGTTTCTTGCTCTCCTTAACTTCTCACCAATCAGATCTAGCCATTCATTCTCTTTAAAGGCATCAAAACAATCACCTATCTTGCCCCAAGTAGACCTCTGCAAAAACTGTGCCTCATCCCCGCACCCAAAATTGCCTTTCCCTTGAATTCAACAAAATTTCAAAACATCAATTTCAAACTCCTTGTACTTCATAACTAGCCTAAAATTAGTTATCAATTTAGTCCTCTCGACCTCATTGATTACATTTTGCCGAGATTGACTTGAAGAGAGCCCTCTCCTGTCCTCGTAGGGCTAGCTACGAGGCTGAGCGTGGTTTGATGTAGCCTTGAGTTTTACCTTATTTCAGCCTAAGGTAGATTTGAGTGCTAACATAGTGGCGACCATACTGGGGAAGAACTGGTTTGCTTGTTAGTGTTAATTGATTTATAGCTACAAACGGAGTCTGAAGTCACGCCAGGTAGCCTTCGAACTGCACATTACTCTGCGAGTGCATAGTAGATAAACACTACTTCAGTCGATCTCCAGTGTAGCTTGTAATTGTAACACTTAACTTATAAATTTCCCCAGTACGTTTATCAAGTTCAGATCTGATGGTTGATGGTGAACAACGGTCAGACATCAGAAGGCTGAAAACATTCACCTGGCGACTTTATTCACTGAACAATCCGGAAATCGATGCTTCATGGTGACTTCACTGTAGGGAGATCAGTAGCTGTGAGATTTTTAAGATGGACCGAATCATGAGAAGATACGCTCCCATGAGCCGAGATCACATCCCAGGTTTTCCAAATAAGATGCCCAAGGTGGATTGGCTTCAAAATTTGCCTATGTTCAGAATTGAGGAAGGTAATGACGCTGCTCTTCATCTTGTGAAATTTCACATTCACGTGCATAAATTTAAGATCAATTTTCCTTAAGACTGTTTGATGAAAATATTTATGGCTACTCTGGAATATGAAGCCCGATCCTGGTATGAAAGTTTGCCATCTGCTTCCATTTATTGTTTAAGGGATTTTCATACTGTGTTCTTTGAAAAGTATAAAGAATCATATCCATCCTTGATTTTAGTTCAGAATTGTTGTAGCCATGTACATAATTTCATTGAATATCTAGAGAATTTTTATGGTGATAATGATTTCATGAACGGAGAAATCATGGAAGCTCTATACGAGAAACCATTTCAGCAACATGAAGAGAACCTAGAGGCTACCCATCAAGATGCTCAGGAGACTTTGCAGCAGGCTGAAGATAATATAGCTGAAAATGATGAAAGAGAAAGTGTTGTTTCAGAGCTTCTCACAGAAGAAGACAGCGTGCAGGGAAGTCAAGATTCAATTTCAGAATGTGATGCAGTCAAGTCAGCTATTTCAGAACTACATTCAGATTGTGATGACCAAGCATATCTTGTGCTGAAGCCCATCAAAGAGAACTCTGTTGTTGAAATCATCTGGAATGCAGAAGACACAGTAATGGATCCAAATGTTCTCAGTCATACTGTCAATCCATCATTAGAACACAACGTTCATGAAGAAGCAATCCAATCAGTTTATGAAAAACAAAATGAGATCTTTGTGAAAGTAAGTGATGAATCTCCTTTCAATAACTCAGTAATAAATGATAGTTTGAATGCCCTGTCATATGAAGATAATTATTATTTAAGCAGAAGAAAACAAAAGGCATTGTCTCCTTTGTCTGAAGATGAGATACATCTACTTTTGAAAGGTCTGGTTTCAGCCAAAGCTACAGCAGATTTGCAGTGCACACATAGTCAAGAAAGTGTTGGTGAAACTTCTTCCTCTTTTGAAAAAGATGATTGTCTTGTAATCAGTTTTGTAGATCAGCAAACAGATAATTTTTTCTTTCACAAAGATGATAAGGCTATCATGTTTGATAATCTTGAAGATTGTTTTTTGTTTAAGAATGGCCTAGACCATGAAGATGAGGAGTATGAGCTTGAGAGAGACAATATGCCAGGATTTCTCATGGTCAAGGAACCTACAGCTAACACTCAGATGGCAGAAGCACATACTTCTCTGTGCATTCCTATTCCTCGGAAATCAATTGTTCTTTCAGATCAGAATGAAGGGAGTACTTGTATTTTTGCCGCTGGATCTCAAGACAAGATAGTGCTTCAGGATTTTCAAGATCCCTTCGACATCCTTTTGCAAGCACTAGAGAAGATAAATGTTGTCTGGTTCGTTATCATAAGCCTTGGTTTCAGTGATTATTGTGAGTTGCCTACATGTACATCATTCCGCCTGCTCGAGAAAAGTGAGAGTAGAAATTTGGTATGTAGCCATCTATTGGATTGGTTACATTGGAAAGCCAATTATACATGATTGTACATATTTCATTAGTATGCAGGTGGTTTTCATCATGATTCCAAATCTTGATGGATTGCTGCCTTTTTCCAAAAGCTTTGTAAAGTCTTGTTTTAGGTCAGTCATGAGTCATTTGTTTTTGGTCTTGTTATCTCAAAATCAGAACCTGATAGGCTACTGGTCAGGTTGACTCTAAGTAACTATTTCAAACCAATCTTTTGACTAAGGCTTAGCGTCCTTAGCCTGAGAGGGCTCTCTCAAAGGGTTATTGATTTTGACTAATAATAAGATGGCTAACTCTTGTGGAAAAACATTAACAAACATGAAGGCTGGATACACATTACATAAGTTTCCATTGGGCCTATGGAGTCAATCATACTTCAGTAAACTATGACACTGCCTTTACATAGAAGTCAGGGCACTTAGCATTTAGATGTTCAGAACACAACTCATATAAAACCACAGTTCATAAATGCATACAGGAAATCATAGCACAATCAGTGAATTCTGAGTGATTACACATCTATGCAACTGTAAAAGACATTAGGAAAGAAAAAATCACACATTCTGAACATGGAAATCCTTCATGAATCCTGAGAAGAAAAGCAGACAACTTATATTACTGAAAATAGGTCTTTACATAAGCCAGAACAGTCCTCTGTTATAAAATTTCCAACCCTCATTACATTGTTGTTTCAGCTATATATAGAATTCTTATTCTAACTAATTCGAGCTTCCTCCTCTAGCATGAGGGGAATTTGATAACTCGATATCTATCTCTAATGACACCTATCAGCTATTTAACTAACTATTAAATACAATAAAGTGCTGACTGGAATTTTAAAAAGTCCTAAATCAACTATGACTCTAACTCCATATTCGTGCCATAATGGCTTCTCCTTGTTCTTTGACACCTGGTCCTCTTTCAATTTGGATAAGCTGGATATTTAATGCTCCATATTGACCTTGAACGCTGAATCTTTAACTGCCCAGTAGTATTAGGAGATGTCCCGTGCTTCTCGATCCCTGTTTTCCTCAATTTGATCGAATGTATAACAGCATGTTTCTAGCCTTTAATAATCCGAGATATGGAACACTACCATGTTTTTGATGTGCTGTAGGCTGCATTGATGGACATGTGTGCAGGCAAAAGTTCCTTGTATGCAACTCATTAAATGTCTTTTGAACGGTGATAAAGGTGCCTTATAGCAGAAATTTAGACCTGGGTTAAAATATTTCACCTTTTAAAATGTACACCTGTCTTGGTCTGAATGGCTATTGTAGCTCCATCTGATGTCTTGTGTACCCTTAAGGTGTCTCTCTTTCAAAATTCCTGTTCATAATACAAAACGGTCGGTCTGCGTTTAAAATCATCACCTACAGCAGTTTCATAGCGCGCTACAAAACTGCTGTTTTATTTAAAACAACTTGCTTTTGACCCGAAATCTTTATCACCCAAACATCTGATTGCCAAAAACTCCCTTTGGTTTTTCATATGCGTAGCAGGGATTTACATGTCTTCAAAACAATAAGACTAAGCAAAATTAACAAAAATTTGGAACAAAACCTTTCCTGAAAAGAGAATTCATTTAGTATGTAACTGGCCTAGCTGTGCCTTCAGGTCTCTGGCAGCTTTGCTCAGTTGGTTAATCTCATCTTTAGCTGCTTCTATTTGGCTCTTCATGGCTGCTATATAATCTTCTTCAGATGCGATGACTACCCTGTTTGTATCTTTTTGCCTAACTTTCTCAGTTTCCTCTGTTTTGGGTAGTGCTTCCTGTGCTTGCTGGAATTTTCTGGTCATAGGTCTTCTAGGTTTAAAAATAAACTCCTGAGCTGGCTCATCAAATTTAAGCCTTTTTGAGGCTTTAGACTTCTTGTTAACTTCTTGCGGTGATTGTGTCAAATCAATTTGAACTGGTTTAGACTGCTCTAATTCAATGGCCTGTAATAAGTCATTCAAGCTTGCCTTAGACATTGGGCTCTCTTCAACAGATATAGCTTTACCTTTTTCCCTATTTATTTGGCTTCTTGTCCTTACCCTTGAGACTGCTTCAGATCTGCTTGTTTCGGGTACAACTTTCTTACTCTGAGTTTTTTCCTTTGATGACTTCTGAGGTTGTTCTTGAATGATTAGTGGCTTCACTGGTTTTTGTAGCTGTGGCTTGGTTTGCTTTTTAGCTCTTACTTCCTTTTGAAGCTCAACTATGGTGAATTCTCTGGCTGGTTGTGGAGTAAGACCAGTCTTGCTTTGGAATCCAGCCATGAAAATAAAAGAATTCCAGTCTCTGCCTATCTTTTGGAGGCCATCTAAAACTAGCAACTTAATTAAACCATGATGAAATAAAGAGGTTTCACAGTCCTCTTTCCTCAGCTGCACCTTATCACACATCTTACTCAGACTGCGAAATAAATAAAAAGGAATATCTATGGAGACTTTCCCGGTGAAATGCAAGAGCAGTTTAAAATGGTAAGAATAGACCTTATTGTACCTTCCTTCACAGGTCAAGTATTTCTGTATGCAGGTGAGAAGAAGAGCATAATGTTCCTTGACATAATGTCTGGGCGCTGCTTTTGTTAAGTCCTCATTTACATATGCCTCCTTTAAAAATTCCTTACAAGGATTCATATCAAATTTAAAATTTTTAAACCATTCTTCCCGTCCTCTTGGGATCTCTGTTACAACAACTATTACTTCTGGAGAAACCTGTACTTCTAGCATGGCTATCCTTGAATTTAAACCTGTGAAGTTTAGCGCAAATTCCTTAATTACCTGTGCATGTCCCCCTTGTAGCTTTTTGCAAAAGTTCCAGCACTCGGCATCTTTGAACGCTTTATTCACGCCTTCATCCCTCAACGCTATGTCCAGGCCTTCGGGTTCATTCCTCTGACATTTACCGGATCTGTGCTCTTTTCTCTCCATTTTTTCCTTTGAGATCTTCACACCCAAATTCTAACAGCTCCGGTTGGGATGGTGATTCAGCTCCTTTTTTAATTCAGCCTCACTTGTAATCGGGCTCGCCTGAAATTCAAATTGAAACACTTCAATGCATAATTAGGCAGACTGGTCACTCATGCAGCACTTACGACCATCATTAATGTCTATGCACGGTAAAATCTCTTGGGAATGATACTTCTGTGCATATCAACAGTCTATTGGTGGAGTAGTGGCAAATGAACGTTCAGACATGATACAAAAGGTACAAACACTGACATGAGTAGACACAAATGATGACTCACCTACGGACTTGACATTTCGGGAAAGATTCGCTGCGAAATGCACGAATCCATGATTTCACAGCGCTGTTAGTTATAATTTTTAATGATGCGCTGCGAAACTGCCTAATCATGACGCGCTGCGAAACTGCTAGACCATGATTGCGCTGCGGAATGGGCAAATGAGATTACGCTGCGAAATCACTAAAAGACACGGTGACTCGGATAAGACAAGACATGACTATGGAATAATGATGGGTGGAGGAGAAACAATAGGAGTGGAGTATGATTTAAGTTAAAAAACCTTTAAAACTCCAAATCCTAAGTGAGAAAAATAAAATGAAATCAACTTTAACACAGACCTTCGTCATCAAACTAGGATAGGAAATTATATGCATCAAACTTTTAGTTCTAAGTGATAACAGGTCTGTTGAGTCAGTTTTTTCAAGTTATTTCAGTTTGCCATCGAGTCGGTTTGAGTCAAGTTTTAGTCAAGTTTCAGTCAGTTTTCAGTCAAGTTTTCATTCAATAAATGTGTCAAAGGTTTTGTGTTATCCGTTCAAATAATGACTCCATTGCCCAATGGATGAAGGTACTGGTCTGATCTCCCAAAGATCTTCCGTTCTTGGCATCTCCAAGGAGCTACCATCCCCATTGGAGCCAATGTTAGAGTCGGTCTAGTTATCCCTCCATCAGAGATCAAAGCTCTTTTTTGCATTTCACGTTTTAGGTGTCCCACCAGTTTTCATCAGTTGCATCTCGTTAGGCATGCCATAACTTTGATGGAGTGGTATGTGTCATTCATTCCCCTCGTGCATATCACTGCTGGTTCAGGATAAGTCATAAAGCTTCACAAGTCATTTTTAGTCATATTTTAAATTTTTTGGTCTAGGTCTAGGGTTTGAGTTAATTTAGTCTTGAAAAGTCTTAGAAGACCAGCAGGCCAGAGGGATGTCTTAGATAGATCATCACTTCAATAATTATCACCATTGTACAGCTGAATAAGGACTTCTCTTCAAAACTCTGTTTTGAAGAAAAGTCGCCACCTCATTTTTGTAAAAATTGTAAAAATTTTCAATTCTTCAATTGTTCAAGTGCAGCCCTGGTCTCCTTCGCTGAAGCATATCAGAGCTATCCCTGCAAAAAATTATCAGAGAAAATCATCATTTCAACCTATTTTATGAAGGAAACCAAAAAGGTCAGAGCCTATTAATTTTGAAAAAGTGTCTACAACCAAACATAAGAAAAATGGGTTTTCATAGAGCAAAAATCAAAATGGATGCTATATCAAGTCATTTCTCCTCATTTGCAACCTATTACACATTTTGAGAGCTAAGTGTATCATTCAAGGGTGATTTTGCAAGTTTGAGGCAAGCTTGTGAGTATTTGGGTCAGCTCCAGGGCGCGTGGCGCATCAGCATAGGTGCGTGGCGCACCAGAGGTGCACGGCGCATCAGGCCACCTTTTTCAGTGCAATTTAACACAGGCGCGGTGCACTCAGAGCACGCGACGCGTTGGGTAAAGCGCGTGGCGCATAGGGTTTATGCCTGTAATTCACCAAGAAATCACTCAAATCACCTCTCCTCAAGCCTAAATTCTCAGGTAGGCCTGCAATCATGACTTGATTTTGATTTTTGATGGTGTGTATGAAGAAAGTTAGCATATCTTTTGCATGAAAACCAAGTGTACAAAACCCTCCATGTTCATCAAATTTGCTATAAGGATTCAAGGCAAAGTTTGTTGTAGGGTTTTAAAAAATTATTGTTAAATGGGTGATCAACTACTTAGAGTAGCACAACAAGCAGTTGGAAGATGAGCATGAACTTTATGAGCTGCACAAGATTCGTGAAGACCGGGAATTGGCTCGTAGGAGACCCGGTGATTTGACACCAATTGATCAGGAATCAATGCTTATCCGGGTGAACACTCACTTGGAAAAGTTGTTGGCGAAGGCAAATACGGACAAGGACATGTTTCGCCACATGAAGACTCACTATTGGGCTTGCATGCATGTTTGCAAAGCGAGAATGAAGGTGCTCAAAAGGCGTCTGAGTAAAGCACAAAAACAACGCAAAAGGCCTGATCCGCTTCGAGGTTTGGCTGAGGCTTCACTAGTTGAGCATGATACATGATAGAGGGTCTTCACTCCAATTTTGGGCAAATTTGGAGAATTTTTTTTGGCTTACGAAACAGGTTTTTGGGTTCTATGCGTCGCGCTCACCACGTGACCCACAAAATGGAGAGGTCCAAATCATAAGTGGCTTACATTTTTGAATTTTTCATGATGAAATACACATGCTCAGCAATTGCCAAGGCATTTCATCAAGTTTTGGGTGATCAAAAGCTCAAAAAACATCATGAAAATCACCTTTTTGCCACGTTTTGCACCATCAGGTAGTACTTCTGGGAACATTCACTTTTGGAGGGTCAAATGGAGACCAAATTGGAAAATTCCACTTGGGTTGGAAATTAGACATCCAGGCCTTTCCAACAAGCCAACCTGAGCGCAATTTGGATGCCGGGAAGTACCCAAAAAGTAGCTTCAAAGGAGCGTGATGCACAGGGCTTAGGTGTGCGGCGCACAGGGCTCAGGTGCGCGGCGCACAGGGTGTTTTGGCTCAGTTTTCTTCCTCAGCTTAGCGAATCAAGCTAGTTTCACCTGTTTTGACTTGTGATGGGATTTTTCACCCTCCTTGATGTAATTATTGGATATTTATGTTGTTATGAAACTTATTTACCTATTCTAGATGATTCATTCATAAAATAGCAAAAATGTAATGAATGAATTGGTTTCCTAGCTTATAGAGGCAAGTTGTTTTAACTGCCTAGGTTGTAGTGCTTAGTTTAGAATTGGTTGAAACAGCTCCTAGGATGATGAGCTCGATCCCTAGAGGCAAGGGAATGTGTTAGCTTGCCTATATTATGTATTTTCTTAGTCATTTTTAGGGTTGGACTCTTGGGAATAGGTTGACACTATATTGTACATATCTTATCAGCATTTTTGGCAAAGGAAAGACCAGGGTTTTGCAGCAGTATTTGGGATACATGTGGCTTTATGGGTTGATGGTGTTTTTCTCTCAGTACTTGTAAGTTATGTATGTGAATCACTATCTCTATTGAATCTTCTGTGATTAATCAAATGAAGTATTAAGGTAGAATCCATGAAATTGCTATGCTCTGCCTTTAAATTTGTTTAATCTTCTATGTTTTCTTCAGTTTAAGGAGAATCCTTGAGACTCCCTTGCTCTCCTTAGCTCCTCACCAGTCTGATCTACCCATCTCACCTGCTTTAAGGCATCAAAACAATCGCCTATCTTGCCCCAAGTAGACCTCTGCAAAAAACTGTGCCTCATCCCCGCACCCAAATTTGCCTTTCTCTTGAATTCAACAAAATTATTAAAACTCAATTCTAAACTCGTTATACTTGATACCTAGCCTAAAATCAGTCATCAATTCGGTCATCTCGAGCCATTTTGATTATCATTTGCCGAGTTTGACCCATAGAGAGCCCTCTCCTATCGTTGTAGGGCTAGCTACGAGGTTGAGCGTGGTTTGATGTGTCCTTGAGTCTAGCCATATTTCAGCCTAAGGCAGATTTGAGCGCTAACATAGTGGTGACTCCACTGGGGAAGAACTGGTTTTCTTTTTAGTGTTATTTGATTTATAGCTACAGACGAAGTCTGAAGTCACACCAGGTAGCCTTCGAATTGCACATTGCTCTGGGAGTGCATAGTAGATAAACGCTGCTTCAGTCGATCTCCGGTCTAGCTTGTAATCGTAACACTTAACTTATAAATTGCCCCAGTACGTGTATCAAGTTCAGATCTAATGGTTGAGGGTGAACAACGGTCAGAGATAAGAAGGCAGAGATCATTCACCTAGCGACACCTCTCACTGAAAAATCCAAAAATCAATGCTTCATGGTGACTTCACTGCAGGAAGATCAGTAGCTTTAAGATTTTCAAGATGGAACGGGTTGCAAGACGATATGCTCCCATGAGCTGGGATCACATTCCAGGTTTCCCAAACAAAATTCCGAAGGTGGATTGGTCAAGGAATTTTCCTATGTTTAAAGATGATGATAGGAAGGATGCTGCTTTACATTTGGTCATATTTCACATGCATATTCGCAAGTTGAAGGTTGATTTTCTTGAAGATTGCTTGATGAAGATATTCCTGGCCACTCTGGAAGGTGAAGCCCAATCTTGGTATGAAAGTTTGCCGCCTTCTTGTATTTATTGTTTAAAAGATTTTCATGCCCTGTTCATTAAAAGATATCAAGCATCTTATCCATCATTAAATTTAGTTCATGACTATTGCAAACATGATTCTACTTTTATTGAAAGCCTTAAGAAATATTATGAAGATGATAATTTCATGGATGATGAGATCATGGAAGCCCTATATGAAAATCCATTTCAGCAGCATAAAGACGATCAGGAAAATTTGCCGCAGAATCAAGATCAACATGTTGAAGATGGCCACATGGCTGAAAATGATGAAAGAGAAGGTTTTATTCCAGATCTATCCATAGAAGAAGACAACATGCATGAAAGTCAAGTTTCAATTTCAGAATGTGATAAAGTCAAGTCAGCCATTTCAAATCTAGATTCAGATCGTGATGATGAAGACAACCTTGTTCTGAATCCCATGAAGGAGAGCTCTATTGTTGAGACCATCTGGAATGAAGAAGACAAAGTTGTTGACGAAGGCCTTCATGAGGAGGTAATCTGGTCATTTCATTAAAAACAAGATGGGATCTTTGTTCAGGTAGGTGTGAAATCTTCTTTTGATAACTCAATGGTAAATGATAATTTGATTGCCATGTCATATGAAGACAATTACTGTTTGAGCTAAAGGAAACAAAAAGCATTATCTCCTTTGTCTGAAGATGAAATAGATCAACTCTTGAAAGGTCATGTTACAACCCAAGCTAAAGCAGATTTTCAGTGCACACATGGTCAAGAAAGTGTTGGTGAAATCTCTTCCTATTTTGAAAATGATGACGGTCTTGTAATCAGTTTTATAGATCAGCAAATAGATAATATTTTCTTTCACAAAGATGATAAGGCTGTCATGTTTGATAATCTTGAAGATTGTTTTTTGCTTAAGAATGACCTTGACCATGAAGATGAGGAGTATGAGCTTGAGAGAGACAATATGCCAGGATTTCTCATGGTCAAGGAACCTACAGCTAACACTCAAATGGTAGAAGCACATACTTCTCTATGCGTTCCTATCCCTTGGAAATCAATTGTTCTTTCAGATCAGAATGAAGGGAGTACTTATATTTTTGCTGCTGGATCTCAAGACAAGATAGTGCTTCAGGATTATCAAGATCCCTTCGGCATCCTTTTGCAAGCACTAGAGAAGATAAATGTTGCCTAGTTTGTTATCATAAGCCTTGGTTTCAGTGGTTATTGTGAGTTTCCTACATGTACATCATTCCGTCTGCTCGAGAAAAGTGAGAGCAGAAATTTGGTGTGTAGCCATCTATTGGATTGGTTACATTGGAAAGCCAATTATACATGATTGTACATATTTCATTAGTATGCAGGTGGTTGTCATCATGATTCATAATCTTGATGGATTGCTGCCCTTTTCCAAAAGCTTTGTAAAGCCTTGTTTTAGGTCAGTCATGAGTCATTTGTGTTTGGTCTGTTGAGTCAGTTTTTTCAAGTTATTTAAGTTTGCCATAGAGTCGGTTTGAGTCAAGTTTCAGTCAGTTTTCAGTCAAGTTTTCATTCAATAAATTTGTCAAAGGTTTTGTGTTATCCATTCAAATAATGACTCCATCGCCCAATAGATGAAGGTATTGGTCTGCTCTCTGAAATATCTGCCATTCTTGGTATCTCCAAGGAGCTACCATCCCCATTGGAGCCAATGTTAGAGTCGATCTAGTTATCCCTCCATTAGAGATCAAAGCTCTTTTTTGCATTTCATGTTTTAGGTGTCCCACCAGTTTTCATCAGTTGCATCTCGTTAGGCATGTCATAACTCTGATGGAGTGCTCTGTGTCATTCATTCCCCTCGTGCATATCACTGTTGGTTCAGGATAAGTCATAAAGCTTCACAAGTCATTTTTAGTCATATTTTAAATTTTTTGGTCTAGGTCTAGGGTTTGAGTTAATTTAGTCTTGAAAAGTCTTAGAAGACCAGCAGGCCAGAGGGATGTCTTAGAAGATCATCACTTCATAATTCTCACCATTGTACAGCTAATAAGGTCTTCTCTCAAACTCTGTTTTGAAGACAAGTCGCCACTCATTTTGTAAAAATTGTAAAATTTTTCAATCTTCAATGTTCAAGTGCAGCCCTGGTCTCCTTTGCTGAAGCATATCAGAGCTATCCCTGCAAAAATTATCAGAAGAAATCATCATTTAACCTATTTTATGAAGGAAACCAAAAAGGTCAGAGCCTATTAATTTTGAAAAAGTGTCAACAACCAAACATAAGAAAAATGGGTTTACATAGAGCAAAAATCAAAATGGATGCTATATCAAGTCATTTCTCCTTATTTGCAACCTATTACACATTTTGAGAGTGAAGAGTATCATTCAAGGGTGATTTTACAAGTTTGAGGCAAGTTTGTGAGTATTTGGGTCAGCTCCAGGGCGCGCGGCGCATCAGCATAGGCACGCGGCGCACCAGAGGTGCGCGGCACATCAGGCCACCTTTTTCAGTGTAATTTAACACAGGCGCGATGCACTTAGAGTGCGTGGCGCATAGGGTTTATGCCTGAAATTCACCAAGAAATCGCCCAAATCACCTCTCCTCACACCTAAATTCTCAGGTAGGCCTACAATCATGACTTGATTTTGATTTTTGATGGTGTGTATGAAGAAAGTTAGCATATCTTTGTCATGAAAACCAAGTGTACAAAACCCTCCATGTTCATCAAATTTGCTATAAGGATTCAAGGCAAATTTTGCTGTAGGGTTTTAAAAAATTATTGTTAAATGGGTGATCAACTACTTAGAGCAGCGCAACAAGCAGTTGGAGGATGAGGATGAACTTTATGAGCTGCGCAAGATTCGTGAAGACCGGGAATTGGCTCGTCCCAATCACTTCGCTGTGGATTACATACCTTGTTCAGTTCTTTGCATACGTCATTAAAGGCTTCCGCGTGGATACATGTCTACGCGCTTTTTCTTTCCATGCTATGTTGTTCCAACTTGAGGAGCCGGTCTTGCATTTGCCCCCCCAATACATATTTATTGACCGTATTTTCCCTTGCAAGGTTCATCTGCATCGACGCAGGTTGTTTACCATATGCTTGTACCAACCTAGACATATGCGCACATGGACCACCCTAGTCATGGTATCTATTTGCTAATTTCCCTATATGTTTCCCAAACTGTGTGTGCATCATCCTTATACATGTGTGTCTGTCATCAAAGTTTTTTTTGTGTGTACCCCACCACCTTGCAGGTGTAGCACGTAGTACCCAATTCAAGGCTTCGAAACATTGTTTCTCTGGCACCTCTCTCTCAAATTTGTCCAAGAAAGCATCTACGTCATCTAATCCATCATAAGTAGGCAAATCTCTCATTTCTATTGATACGCATTGCAGTGATCTTGTCATCATATTATAGTTTAGTGTGGTTACCTCATGCACCTTGTTCTGCCATTGCTCTATCTCCTCATCTGAATCTGAAGTGTAGGAGCTTTCGTGCTCCCATGAAATTCATTCGTTTGTGGTGGGATTTACCCAGTCTTGTTCTCTGGCATTTATCTTGTAGATGTTGTCTAAGTCATCGTTGCTTTCATAGTCGTGCACTAGCTCAGTGTAGCATGATCCCTCAGCAGGGTCCAAAGGTATTACTACACTTACAAACTTCTTCTAAAAAATCATCTTGCGCTTCTTCAGGTTAATCACCCCATTCATTTCAGTGGCCCAATCAATTCCTAAGAACATGGGGTAGGGATTGCTATCATCAACAATCTCTATCACCTCAAAGTAGGCTAGTGCACTTGCTCCTTCAATATCCACTGTGATTCCCTATAATCTCCCCAGGGGTATTATCTTATGTTGGTTCACCATGTGCAACTGGATAGGAGACCACTATAGCGTCGAACTCCCCATGCGTTCCCATGTCTGCTTAGGTAGAACGTTTGTGTCCGATCCTAAATCCAAAATTACTTGGTCCATCTCGTATTCCCCAATCTACACGGTTAACCTCATTTATCTTCTTGTTTTGGTCTTATTCTTTCCGATCTTCCAGACTATGTGTGGTTCTCCTATTGTGGTCCCAATGCATCTATTAATGAGTTCTTGTAATCCCTTAACTGCCTTATTTTCGCGTAGTAGCTTCGTACATGTTTCCAGGAACATCGTGAGCATCGATGGGTTCATTTCTAGCTTTGGTATGTCTTTGCTTCCTAAAATGGAGGCATCATCAAAGCTCTTCTTAGCTTCCATAAAGGTTTCTCGAGCACACTCGAAATCAAACTCCGCTTCCTTCGCCAGAGCCTTGCGAACCCAAGTACTTTCTTCATGCAATTTTCCTTTATCATCTCCCATCATGATTCCACTTCAGAGCACAATATTCACATTAGGTTCTTCCTCGCATGGCTCAGTCCTCATCATTTGCAGGTTCTGAGTCGGGGGAGGTTGTAACCCTCCTTTGTTGCGTATCCTAGCTATCAGTGTAGGACAATCTTCTGTCTCATGATTGAATAAGGTATAGTACAAACATGATGGATGCGTCAAATTAATACAAGCATGGGCATAATGCCTTGACCCTCCTTAATTATAACATATCAGTTGTCCGTGACCTCTCCCGGGTCCTCCTCCACCTTGAACTCATCCGCGCCCTTGGAATCCAATTCGCATCATCCCTGCGCCCTGGTCTAGGGGCTGCGTTTTGGACTGAACCCTATAGGTAGGAGTTCTATCCATCATTATCTCATAACTCCTACATATGCGCTCATCATATCCCATCGATCTATAGAAATTACAGAACAATTGTTGTAAATTCTACGTATACTTTTGCAACATATGACAATTGTTTGTAGCATGTTTTCCTCCTATTTGAAAAATTGTGCACCACAGAGCAGACACCCTGCTTGGTCCTGATTTTTCTTCTAGTCTTAATGGCATTGGTCATCCTCCCACAAGTTAATTTGCGAATATCGGGTAGTGGTCTTTATCATGACCCTGACCTTTGCATTTCACACACCACACCTCTTTGTGTGTCTAGTCGAATTGTTCTGTCCTATTTCAGACTCTGCATCTCAAGGCATAAGTTTTTCAATTGCGGGTGGATCTGCTGAACTCCCAAGTTAGGATCCTATATTGGGGTCTCATGCAGCCTCATCGTGATCTCTAAATATTTTTCTTGACTTGTCGACCTTTGTTGCAACATCGTGTTCCTCAAATGTGGCGATAGAGATGCTACGAACCATTCATGGTGTTGCCCATCCATTAGAGTCATGTTAGCTTCACAAATTGTGCACTTCAGCCTCTGATCCAACTCCCAGGAAGTCTCACATGGTAGCATCATGATCTCTTTGAACCCAATGATCGATTGTGCTTCTGACTTTGACCTGCTGAACTCCCTAGTTAGCGCAGCTTGGATAACCGCGATTCTCGTATTAAAATTATCACTTGAGTGCTTAATGTAGTAGGTCAGCGCGTGATCCTACAGAGTGCTAACCAATGTAAATTTCTTGATAACTTCGTCTGTAACTCCCTATGCTTCCCATACAACTTTTACAAAGAACCAAAACTAGTTTGGATCTTCATTTCCCACTCCCTTGAAGACAGGCAAATTTATGAAGCTCGCCATTAAAACGCGATGGTGGTGGAGGTGGTATGGGCGAAGACGAAGGCGACGACGGTGAAACTGGTGGTGGTGTGGGTGGGGGTGATATGCACAGAATCCTCTGCCTTATCAAATGGATCACACTTTGCGGAGATACCTTCGCGAGCTCTTCCTTGTCCCCTCGCAGAGGTGAAATCAAGGGGCTAGTCTCTAGTTCCGCACTTCCTTCATTTCTCTAAATTCTCCCACTTTTCGTAGCCCTGAACATCAATGTAACTACATAATCCACCTTTCACACAATAGAATTTTAATCTAAGTGTTTAGAGACTTTACATACTTACCTCGCGGTCCTTTGAGAAAGCGTCGCTCTGCCTCGCTATAGGAGACTAAAGTATCTACCGTGAACTCAGTAATGAATCCTCCTATAATCTGATTGAGCCAGTGATCAACAACGTGCATGATCTTATCCTCTCATGCTTACAATCTATGCACCAACTCTAGGTTCTACACAATAGGTCTGTCGAGCTTCCACCTTCCTTGGCTATCTGTTAGCTTCACGATCCACTCGTACAACTTAGTAGGGAATGACGCGAAGAAAATTCCATGGGTCTCTATGTACAGGTAGAGATCTAACCACTTTTCCTTCGATAGTCATGGATTCCTGTTCTCCTGCACCGTGAATTCATGAATTTTCCTATCCAACCACCCTTCAATCTATTTCTTAGTTGGATTCCAGTGATGCAAGATCAGACATCTCTATGCAGATTCTGGTCCCAACAACGGAACCATTTTTTGGCTTGGTGGGGCCTGACCTAGGTTCAAAGTTAATTAGCCAAATAGATCCATATACTATTGGCCCTTTCGGCAACATCCCGTGAAGTGCGGACTAAGATCTCACCCAAAGCAGTATGGGGGGATGTTGGAACCAAGTTTCCACACCCTTGAGATGTTTGAGGTGTCACTTAGGTCCAATTGTGAATCAACTTTGTGCTGGTCCCTTCATGCTCTCTCCTAACCTACAGTATCTTCGTGAGCCCTAGCTAGGGACTGCGGTGCTTTCACGCTGCTAAGGCAACGATTTGTGCTAGTTCCCCAAGTTACACCACAAATATTACTTCTCTTCCTTATAAGAGTTAGTTAAATTCGCATAAATAGATACTTATCTTATGTTCACTTATTCAACAAATTCATATAAGTTCACATAACATATAAACAGTAAACTTGCAAGTCATACCCGATATACTTTAAAGCACAAAACAAGAAAACATACAAAGAATGATAAGAAACTTCTCTTTATTACTTCTTCAATTGGTTACAGACACGACTCACCCTACGCACTCAACTACAGGGTTCCACGCACTCAGCTGCGGACTACTAGGCCTCTGTGCATGCAGCTACAGAGCCTTCTCCTACCCTATGACCCAAAGACACGATATTACAATTCGAATCCTATTCCATCCAGCTCATCTATCCATTATATTCTCTCCTATTAGATTAGATATCTTTTACAACTTAGAGCCTTCCTCTATTTATACAATCTCATGGTCTACGGACCATGGGTAGATCTCTCAATCTGACATTACATTACAAAGTAAGGGTGGACAACCCTATGACTCAATTACAATCTTCGCGCTTTGCACCCATAAATCGTGAAGTCCTTCCACCTAATTAGTCAAAACTTGGGCTCTAAGCCCCAAAACCTGCCTTAAGGGATCCCGCACCCAACATCTAGCTTTCCAACACCTACCTCGATTCCCAATTCTGCCTCCGGATAGCCAAGAAACGCTAAAAACAAGAACTGCCTCTCTAGCTCAACATCTAAATACAAGTCTCAAAATCACTCTAATGTCCTCTTTCATGAACGAAAATATGAATTTATAGGTTTTTCAGGTTCATTCAACATCCTTTTGGCTAAACTTGGCATGAATGTGCTGCATTAAGTAATTGGGGTTTTGGTCTTGTCACCTTGTGACACTTAGGAGTTTAGTTACATGGGGATTGAATTAAAATAGAACAAAAACAATCGAAGAAACCCAAAATTAAATTTGGATATCCAAATCCATTGACAGTCTAGCTAATAGCGTGGAGAGGTTTGACTTTCAGCAAGTGAACATCGTGATCTAACCGTAGGCTTCCACCTTGCAGCTAATCCCGGTGGTTCCAGTTACCAGTGCACACCCGAAATGGATGTGACAACTGTTATCTCCAATGGTTTTCCGCTGCAGTTCTAACGCGGTCAACTGACTACTGTGGTCAACATCTCCCTTGTTCACATGTCCACAACGACGGCGAGGACCTCTGTTGCATTTATCTAGGCTGCGCAGTTAGGAACTGTGTAACACATTTTTTTTACATGGATTTTAACATAGAGTTTGAAAGTGGGTTTGTTAACTTTGCTTATGTGATTTATGTATGCACTAGGTCCTTAGGACTTAGGATTTAGACATTTAGGATTAGTGCTAGGGTTTTAACCTTAGCCTTAAAAACATTACAAACAACTTTTGTCACACCATGAGATAATTTCGACCACCTTTTCACTAAGAAGGCTTTCTGCACCATGAATACAATACTGACGAAGATGATGAAAACTAAAGATGAACTAGACTTCCTGGATAAACTGATTTGACATAAGATCCTCCTAGATCAATCCTCTCCACTTCAAAGCTTTTGGACCACAAAAGTTTGATTTGAGCAGATATTAGGAGAGGGTGCAACTCCCTCACTCTTCCGATCTCCATCCACCTTACCTTGCTTAGATTCATTCCCTTGAGTCCCACTCGAAGATATTCATCATCTCCATGCCTTGAAGTTTGAACCTTCTAGTCCAAGATGGTATCTTCCTGCAACTCATTCATATATTTAGGTGCCAAATCACCAATAGTAGGAATCTGTGTATCTTCCTCGGGATCCATGATCATCGAAGGTTCATACAACTTCAGAATTTCCACATTTACAACTGAATAAATACGCATATAAGGAGGTAAATCTAACCGGAATGCATTATTTCCAATCTTCTCAATAATCTTGAAAGGACCATACTTGATGGGCTTCAGTTTCTTACCTTCACCTTTCAACATGTCTTTATTGATATACAACCATACCTGATCACTAACCTGAAATCACTGATCGACTCGATGCTTGTCATGGCGCATTTTGTACTTGGCCTGAATCTTCTCTAACTAATCCTGCACTGCTTCATATATATGTTGTATCCATTGAATGAACTTAACTGCTTTGTTTGCATCATCATGTTCACCCACTTTATGGTCTTCACCGAACATGAAATCCATCGGTGACTTTGGTAGATACCCAAAACATGTTTCAAATGGCGATTGATTAGTTGAAGAATGTAAGGCTCGATTGTAAGCGTGTTGCACATAAGGTAAAGATTCATTCCACAACTTAGGATGTTTGCTACACTAACCTCAAAGAATATGTATGAGTGTTCTGTTCAACACTTCCATCTTTTCGTTGGTCTGTGGATGAAAAGTTGTGTTCTTCTTCAACGTTGTGTTGATGAGACCCAACAAAGTGGACCAAAACTCTCCTACAAAATGAGTGTCTTGATCATAAATAATGGAAGTAGGTGTTAAACACACACATGGTAGCAACATAATGTGAATGATAAATAGGAGAGTACACTTATTATTAACAAATGATATACATTTATAGTACATGGTGTGACCCTTGGATTCATATTCCAAGTGGTCTCTTGGACTCTTTTGGCTGTTCAGCTTCCACACTAACCCTTAGAGGATTAGGTGTCCAAAATTCCCCCACTTAATCCAAAGGGTTATGTATGAGTCCAAGAAGAGAGATGTAATACAAAACGTGCAAAAATGCATGGTAGCACTAGGTTGAATGTGCTCTCTGAAATGTTTGTATAAAGGGTGGTGGTTTAAGGACGACCACCAACACTGGAATGCTTAGCGTAGTTCCCAGAACTCTTCCAAGTCTGGCATGAAGCTCAAGTCTTATACTAGAGGAAGTGCTCATGATGTTTTGAAGAGGGAAACCTTCAACCATGAAAGGGAGGTCTCACCCTGCATAAAAGGGAGAACCTCAACCTAAAAAGGGAGGTCTCAACCTGTGATGGTTTAAGGATGACCAACAACTCTGGAATGCTTAATGCAATTCTTGGAACTCTTCCAAAATTGGCAAGAAGATGAAGTCTTCTGCTAGAGGAAGTGTCCCCAATTCTTTGAAGAGGATTCACCAACTGAAGGCATGCTCAGGGGAAGCCTTGTCTCTGGCTACAACTCTGAATCTGGTGTGGCAGGTTATGGCTCAAGCTCGATTGATGTGGCTTTGAAGCTTGTAGATGACCATCATTTCCCCCCTTGTTAGATACAAGGTGAGATGATGGAGAAAACTCAATTGCAAGACTATTCAATACTCTAGAACAAGTTCTGACATGTGACTAAAATATCTTCTTGGCTATTGATGCCCATTTCCAAGAAGCGATCCATCCAAGATGAATCTTTGTTCGTGTAGGAGGTTTGTTTCTGAAGCATTTGTTTGAAGAATGACTGGTTTTATGATAGTGCTTACATGGATGAAGATCAAAACAATGATCTTTCAGATGGCCAACTCGGTCACAGTGTTGGCATTTCACAATATGTTGTGGCTGTTGTGGAAGAGGGGAAGAATCTAGAATAGCTAGAGGTGAAGTGTCATGAGGAGCAGGTGAAGATGAACCATCCTAAAGAAATCCAAGACTTTGAAATTGGATTGGTTTGGAGTAGTCTGGAATATGAAAGGATAGGTCCTTGTCATATCCAAGACCAGTTTTGTGCTTGTTATGGAAAAGCTCTTCCCAAGGTCTAATGATTGGATTGGGAAGTGTTGGCTGAATTTCTGCATCTGTATGCAATTCAACTACTTCACTGGGCACTAGATCTGAATCAACTTCAACAATATTGACTTTCTATGGATGGGTGGTTGTCTCAATGTTTTGAACAAAACCAGGTTCAAATGATGTCTATTTTGATGTAGCTCTTCTTGCTGTAGTTGTGATTCAAGCTGCAAAAAATCAATCTTTTCCTATGCATTATGTAGGCAGGTCTGAATGTCACAGAGAGTGTCTTTGTTGATGTTTACCATCCCATCGTCATTGGTTATCAACGCATTTAATAAATCTAATACATCATAAATTAAAGCCATTTTCTGGGCTTTAACAATCAATGTTCCAATCAACCAGCAGCAATCACTGTGATGCTAAAAGAACACTACTTTCATGAACCATACATACTTATGTGGCAGTCAATATAAAAAGTAATCAACAACTCTGGAATCAACAAGTCAATACCTCTTTTCTTCAAAGATATAATGTCATTATCCTCTCAAGAGGAGGTTCGATCCATACAGGGTTCAAATCAAGGTCTTAGAAGATGTTGAAATCCCATCTCAAGTGAGTCGATGTAGAGTCATTTTCTTGTAAGAATAAACACGTTGATCTGGAGGCGTTATCAAAGAAGTGGTAATGAAAAGGAAAACATGTATGTCCAACAAGTGTCCAGGAATAATAATTACTCAAAAATTCAAGCTACAACAAGAGTTACTTTCCCCACATCTACACCTAGCTTCACTTTATTCAACTAATACTTATTAAATAGAAATTATGCTTGTTATTCTACAAATACTTCAGGCTGAAATATATTACACGTGACATATTTATTATGGCTGTTGAATCATAAGGATTGATGTAGTCAAACTCCAAGTTTGATAAGCATATCATCTAGTATATTGCACAAAACTGATTTCACAATGCGCAATATAAAATGAATCCTGAGAAATTTACACACAAAACAAATGAGGCTCTAGCTGCGGGTCTAGAGATCGCTATAGAATCTGGTCACACCTAATACATTCTTGTACATTTGGCCATAGCTCTTACTGAGGACAAAGGGGGTAGTCTCCGTCAAGCGATTTTCATCTGTTATAGGTGGAGAGGAAACTATGGAAGCACTACAAAGAGTCTTTCGATAGGCCTTAAATCAATGATGCTTATACCCCTGAATTCACGTACCAAAGCATAGTCATAAACCCAACAATCACATTCCTTTAAAGCAATTTTGCAAAAGACCAAAAAGGACAAGGAAGAGGAGAGTAAACGGATTGAAGATCCGAAGACACAGAGACAACGAATTGCTGGAAAGACAACTACAAGTGTAAATAAACTGGCAACTAACTCCCATATGCCAAAGCAACAACAATTGAAACCTGACAATGTTGAGGTCACAGAAGCTGCCTCAGCTCCTCTAATTGAAGTGGCTATGTTAGACTCTCCCAATTCTAGGTAGCTTGATGTACAGCGAGATTGCAAGAACAACTTTCAATCTTCATCTTTTAAGCTCTAGAGATCTAATCTTGAGGAACCTTTTGAAGCAATGGTTGTGCATGCCTCATCTCTTGATGATCTGGATTCAAATAGTTTTGAGTTCAGATTAATACCTGAAAATGATATCCCCTCTGAAGAAATATGTACTCCAAAGTTATGTAATCTTGAGTTTGGCAAACCTCTTACCATTGTATCCAATTCTCTAAATGGAAGCCCACAGTTACAGAGAGTAGCTCAGGTCCCACCATTGGTCTCCCCTGTAACTGACAATAAAAAGTTGAATTCAACACATTCCTGTAGAAAGTGGGGCAATTCAGAAAACACTGCCAAAGGATTCAGAAGACTTCTGATGTTTGGCCGAAAATCCTGAAATTATCATCTTGAAAAAGATGTGGATGGCTCAAGAGAAGGACAGGTCCTAGTTTGAGAATATTGAGTCGATACCAAGAGAAGGAAATGAAATTAGCAAACAACGATGGCAGCTTCTCATCAGTTGTCTTCACAGCTATCTGGAACAAGGCCAGAGACTAGGCGTTACATATGGGATGCGTTATGCTCAACAGAATGGCAGTGAGAATGGCACTGATATTCCCAAGGGAAGGAGCATTATATTCATGCACAGATAATCACCAACATTCAGATTCAATATGCCACTCAATCTCTTCTATACACCCGTCTCCCAAAATTCAGATTCAATATGCTGCTTGGTCTCTTCTACGCATCCATCTCATAGTAGTGAGGTAAAGAGTGCAGGCTTGAGCACAAGAATAAACATCATTTTAAAATAACTAAGTAATCATACCATATCAGTAGGCCATAAAACTAGTGGCTCCCAATAAATAGGCAGAGCAAGAATACACCTGTAGCTCTGGTACCATGTTAAACACACACATGGCAGCAACATAATGTGA
Source organism: Pinus taeda (assembly GCA_000404065.3). Lineage (NCBI taxonomy): Eukaryota > Viridiplantae > Streptophyta > Pinopsida > Pinales > Pinaceae > Pinus > Pinus taeda. The sequence goes on along the minus strand of APFE031235956.1, from coordinate 120,880 downwards.
ATGATAAATAGGAGAGTACACTTATTATTAACAAATGATATACATTTATAGTACATGGTGTGACCCTTGGATTCATATTCCAAGTGGTCTCTTGGACTCTTTTGGCTGTTTAGTTTCCACACTAACCCTTAGAGGATTAGGTGTCCAATAGTAGGTAACCCAAAATGAACCCATACTTGTTCGAAGAACATCTTTGCAATTTGTTCAGTTGTCACTTGCTTTTTACATGGAACAAGGATGCGCATCTTTCTGAATCTATAAACCAAAACATACATGTAATCATGTCCTCTCCTGGACATCGGAAGTCCTCCAACAAAGTCCATGGAAATGTTGTCCCATGGTCGTAAAGGAACTAGAAGTGGCATGTGAAAACCAATCTTTCGTTTGCTTGGCTTGTTGGTCGAACACATCACACATCCTTTAATGTACTTAACAACCGTTTCATACATATGAGGCAAGTAACAATACATTTTAATTTGTGCCATTGTATTTCTTACACAAAAATGTTATGAAATGCGAGAAGAATGTGCTTCCCAAATAACATGTGCCCTTTTTATCTGTGGTATGCACAACTTACCCAGATGATATAATAACCTGTCATGAATATGATAATTGACTTCTTCCACCTGAGTACCATGAGTTAATGATTCATAAACATCTTTGAAATCAACATATGTACTATAATTTTCTATATAACTTTCATGTTTTAAAGAACTATTTTGCAGCACTAATGAAGCATTCAAAGATGGTCTAGACAACATATCAGCTACTTTGTTTGTGACATCTTTCTTGTACTTAATTACTAAGTGAAATTGCTGAAGAAATCCTATGTAATGACGAGATTGTTGCAACTTAGTTTGAGATTGAAGGTACTGAAGCGACTGATGATCTGTGTGAATCATTGTTTGCTTACCCATTAAATAATGTTTCCATTTATTAACACTTTCAACCAAATAAAACAGTTCTTTATCAGATGTTGGATAATTCATTACAGCCTTAGAAAATGTTTTAGAATGAAAACAAATAGGTTTCCTTTCTTGAAGTAAAATTTCACCCATTGCATAACCACTAGCATCTGTTTCAAATTCGAAGCTGTTGAAGATCTGGTAAAGCTAAGATTGGTGATGTGACAATTTTCTACTTAAGTGTATCAAAAGTTTTTTGTTGTTTTCCTCCCCATTGAAAGGGAAATTTAGAACCGGTTAAAACATGTAATGGTGATGCAATCAAAGAAAACTAAGCAATAAATTTCCTCCAATGCTAAATTGCACCTATAAAACTTCTAACTTCAATCACATTCTGTGGTCTTGGCCATTTAACAATCACATCAATTTTAGTTGGATCTATTTTCAAATTACCATCTCCAACTATGTAACTAAGATAATTCAATAAAGTTTTCCCAAACTTGAATTTGGAAAGTTTAAGTTACAATTTTTCCCTGTGCAACACTTCAAAAACCTGTTTAACATGTTTAACATGTTCTTCCATACTGGAACTGAAAATCAGAATATCATCTAAATAGATTATGACAAATTTATCAATGTATGGGTGGAATACATCATTCATAACCCACATGAAAGTTGTTGGTGCATTAAACAAACTAAAAGGCATAACTAACGATTCAAATAGTCCCTACCTAGTTTTAAATACAACTTTCGAGATGCCATTTCTACAATGTGAATTTTATGATACTCACTAGGCAAATCCAACTTAGTGAAATGAACAAAATTTTTTAGTTGATCAAGTAAATCATCTATCCTAGGAAGATGATACCTATTTTTGATGGTGATTTTGATTAAGGTCCCAAAGTCGACACACATTCTCCATGTCTGGTCTTTCTTAGGAACCAAAATTATGGGTGAGCCGCATGGAGATCAACTGGGTCAAATGAAACCTTTTTCAATCAACTCTTGGATTTGTTTCTTTATTTCTTCATTCTCTATGATTGACATGCGATACATTTCGACATTAGTGTTATAGACATTTTTGGGCACTTCAACCCCAATCATAAATGTCCATAAACGAAGGGCTCCTAAGACCCTAAAAGTGTTGCTTCACTGCCTAAAGGAACAAGGTCAGCTGATTACATCATCTCCTAGAAGTTCTCCACTGAAACTGCTCATAAATGGTCAAAACTGGACCATACTGAAACCCCAGTGCAGAGGGTGCGATGCATATCACCTTCCTAGTGTATAGGGTGCGATGCATACTGAATGGCTCCTCTGTAGGGTGCGATGGTCGGGAATGGACAAATGGCAGGGAAAAAATGCAAGGTGGAAGATCATGGAATCTTC
>APFE031235956.1:47507-101853 GCA_000404065.3 Pinus taeda | reverse complement strand
GCCATATCTTGTGTCGTCTTGTCTTGGCTTGTCTTCTGCGTTTTGTATTTATGTTCTATCTGCAGTTTATCGTAATGCTGATGTGATTGCTAACTGTGAAAATTTAAATAAATTGCTCTAGCATAGAACATACCTAAATTTAACACTTGTTCTTCTTCGATCTCTTTGAAGTAGAACCTACATCTCTCAACTTCTTATCTTCATAGAGTTCTCCCAACATCTATTGCATGTTCAAAAAAATTTGCTGAAACTATTCCTGATCCATGACCTTCCCTTTAGGAGTTTCACCAACATCGGATCCTATCATTGTTGATCTATGAGTGACTTTTCGCTTTCCAATTTTTGGATCAAGCTCCTCAAGTGTTCCTTCTCCACGTTGCGGCCTTGACCTGGTTAACATTCACTGGCAAAAATTCTACAAAACGCAACCTGGTATGATACCAAATTATATGATCTGATATTGATCATAAACAAAATTGATGTAGAATTGAATATTTGCCAACAGTGAGTTGATTGTTAACTTAAGTGCTTAATGTGGAATACTGAAGGAAAAAATTGGATTTAATGAATTAATTAGAACATAAACAACATATTTAAACATTAATTTGCAGCAAATAATAGATATAGAAGACAAAATAATTGATTACAAAGTTCGTCCTTGGTGGAATATGTCTTCAGGTCCGCTTTCAAGATAGGCATCTGTTTTATTAAGGATTGATCCAAGGAAGTCTTTACACAGCAAAAACACCAGACTGAATGTGCTCATAGGCACCTTTGGTCTATTTCAATAGAAATCTCTCTCTCCTATCTTTCCAATGCTTGTCTCGGTTCCCAATTCCGCCTTTGGACGACCAAGAAAGACTAAAACAAGAACTGCCTCTCTAGCTCAAAATCTGAATACAAGTCTTAAAATCACTCTAATGTCCTCTCCATGAGCTAAAAGATGAATTTATAGGTTTTCTAGGTTCATTCGAACTCATTTTGGCTAAAATTGGCATGAATGTGCTGCATTAAGTATTTGGGGTTTCGGCCTTGTGATCTTGTCACACTTAGGAGTTTAGTTACATGGTGATTGAATTGAAATAGAACAAAACACATTGTAAAAACCCAAAATAAACATTGGATATCCAAATCCACTGATGTTCTAGCTAACAACGTGAAGCGGTTTGATTGTTAGCATGTGAACATCATGGTCTAACCACAGGCTGCCACCGTGCAGCTAATCCCGGCAGTTACAGGTATCGGTGCGCACCCCAACTGCATGTGACAACTATTATCTCCAACAGTTTTCTACTGTGGTTATGACACGGTCAACTGAATGCTATGGTCAACATCTCCCTTGTTCACATTTCCATAGCTCCGATAGTTAGGACCTCTACTGCAGTTATCTAGATTGCGCAGTTAGGAACTGTGTAACACATTTGTTTTGCATGATTTTTAGCAGATAGACTGAATGTGGGTTAGTTAACTTAGGTTATGTGATTTATGTATGTGCTAGGTCCTTAGGACTTAGGATTTAGACCTTTAGGATTAGTGCTAGGGTTTTAACCTTAGCCTTAAAACCATTACAAACAAATTTTTTTCACACCATGACATAATTTTGACCACCTTTTCACCAAGAAGGCTTTCTGCACCATGAAGACAATACTGACAAAGCTAATGAAAATTGAAGATGCTCTGGAATTCTTGGACAAACTAATCTGACATAAGATCCTCCTAGATCAGAAATGTGTGAATTAAGGTGTACCAAGATCTTCTCCTTAGCTTCTGACATATTCTGTGCTCTTGTTGATTCATCCATATATTTTTCAAGTTGTCTTGCAAGCTTGAAATATTATGTACTTCTGAAAGATATGCATTGTCTGCCTTAATTTTATTTTCTTCCATTCTAAGTAAAGATTCCTGTAGCTTTTCAATTTCTCCCTTTATTAAGGATGAATCATCCATAACTTTTGATAACTGATCTGCTGAATCTTGGCTTGTTGATTTTGCTTGTATTACTAAAATTCATGTTGTAACATTTTTATCCTTTTCCTTTAACAATTTTTCCATCTCTTCCTCCATTTTCTAAATTTGTAGAATATGATCTACAATCATATGCAACATGACTTCTTTTTCCTTCTCAATTACTTCTACTTCCTATGCTTGGGGGTGTTTTGTTGTTGGCAGCTTTAATTTTTTCCTCAAGGCCTAGATATCAACATTTCTATTCTTTGAAATTTCCTATGCTGCATCAACATTATTATGATCTATGCTTAATTTAACAATTACATATTCCAGACACTTTATTATTGTATTTTTGGCCAATTCTACCAACTTCAATTGTGAGTTCATATTATCTAAAGAAGCCTACAACTTTGAGGTAGTCATGGAAGAGTTTGTTAGAGAAGAAAAAAACAATTCGCTAGTTTGTTTATGTAGATCAATTTGATCTATGGGATGAATCTATTTTGTATGAAAAGAAAAAACAAATGTTTTATAATCTTGTGGATTTTTTGGAAGTGGAACCTTTGGCTCAAGAAAGGCTAGTTGAAAATTCCCTTCATCACGATCTAATGTAGATAATAACCAATTCTAGGTAGTAGATGTTTTCTTCCAAAATTGGGAATAGGTGGCAGATTTGAGAAGTTCTTTCTTTTTATTTATTTATTTAATCCTAGAAAAAATATTTTTCTCACTAGAAGAAGGAGAAGTAGGGACATCGAGGACTGTTTCTTCAATATGCTGGAAAGTGAAAACATGTGTAAATCCTTCCTCCCATATTTACAAAAGTTAACCAGTCCACTAGGGTAAACATGTGACAAGAGCCTACTATTGGGACAGTGCTCCCCAGGGTTAATTTTTGCTAAGTCTTAAGTCAAATTTTGATAAGATATTGCAAAGAATCTACATTTTGAGGAGTAGAGTGTGAGTAGCATAGGTTGTTAAGAGTCAAAGGATCTTTTAGGCAAGTCAAAGCCCCTTATGTAAATGGAATTTTCTTTAAGTTTAAGGATTTTGAGAATAAGGTTTGACGAAGGTCCCCCCACATCACATAGCCTTCTGGATCCAGAAACCTAGTTCTAGCATCCCCCAATACTGCCTCGGGTGAGATTGCAACCTGTTCTAAGGGGGTTGTTGCCGGAAGGGCCGATAGTGTAGGGTTTTGTTGGTTAGTGTAACTAACTCTGAACCTGGGTCCAAGCCCCCTCAAGCAAACAAATGGTTCCGTTGCTGGGACTGTGATCTATCTGAGGGATGTGTGATGTGGCATCTATGGATACCAACTAAGAAGTAAATCAAGAAGTGGATAGATTGGAAGTTACACGAGTTTGTATCTCAAGAGAATCAGAATCTGCGTTTCCAAAAGAAAGGTGGTTACAAAAATATATCTACATAGAAGTGCACGAAGTTTTATTTTTCACGTTCCCTTGCAAATTACACGAGTGACTGTCCAAATTAGTGGATAACGAACCTACTTGGAAGCATGACGATCTTATTGTGTGGACTCTAGAATTAGTCGAACATCTTAAAGGTTCCGATTATAAGTTTGCAAGGACTGTTGTTTACTAGATTGATAGTATCTTGGGTGGTTTCATCATTGAAATTGTAGTTGACATGTGTGTCTTATAGCAAAACTAAATGTTGATTCTTCAAAGTTCGGAGAGATAAGTACCTAAAATCGCTAAATACATGGATTAAAATATTGTTGTGTGAAAAATGGGTTATGCCTTTAAATTAATGTTTAAGAGAGGTAAGAATAGATCTACATGAAGTGGAAAGTGATTCAGAGTAGATCTAGACAAATTCATTGGAAGTGAATACAACCCTTTATTAGGAGAGTTTGGAAGTGAAGAAGAAACAAGTAGCCCTAGTACGCCCAGAGGTGCAACGTAGTTAGCAGATCAGGACACTTCTGGAATTCCACATCCATCAACTCCACCTCTTCCTTCACCTTCACTTCATACACCTACACCTCCACCTCCACCTCCACTATTCACTATGGTGAATACAGTGAAAATGCATGTATTTAGGGGTCAGGGATCAGAGGATCTTGATCAGTTTTGGTTCTTCGTAGAAGCTTTGTGGAAGGAACATCAGGTTAACGATGATGACATGAAGAAAGCACAACTGGTTACATCGCTACATGAATTAAAGCTTACCTATTACATCATAGATAGTATGAGTCATCCAACTACTTTGTTAGCTGAGACAAAGGATGCACCGAATGCAGAATTTAGGAAGTTGAAGTTGCAAGCTCAATGTGTGGCCGAAATAAAGGATATCAAGTAGAGGGTTAATGAGACTGCGTGGGAGATATATCAGTGACTAAAGTGTTTATTGAGCCAAGATAATCTTTAGATTTCATATGAACAACATAGGGACTAGTACATACCTACGCTATTAACTCACTTAAGATTGTCATTATCTCAACAGAAGATTGGGTCTCACACCAAAGCATTGGAGATCACGATGAGCTATAAGCTTCACTGATCCAAGACACAAATATAGGAGCTCAACAGATCTAGTCGCAGTTAACAAGCCTACATATGGATTTGCAGGATCTGAAGAAGGGAAAGGAAGTTAAATCGCAAAAACATTCTAAAGTTTGGTGCACGAAGTGCAAGATCGAAGGTCATCATAAAGATTAGTGCCCTCTATTTCAGGATTATATAACTGTGGGGGGTCCCAACCTGCTAAAGCTAGAACCTTCTGCTAGATCAAGCACCGATACAAGTGCCTGGTGTAGCATTTACCAAGTGTCAAAACAACATTAGACATATAAAATGTCATCTATTACAGAAGTTTGTATAGTCTCCAAAGAAAGTATTTTGTATCTTTTGTAAATCAGTTAGTCATGATGAAAGGAATTATTGAAGCTATGAATTGATGATGAATAGCACTTCGAAGTATAGAATGTAGGCTGAAACTCATGTGCAGAACGATCAAGGGTCACCTGCGGCTCATGGAGGATTCCAAGGAAGGGGAAGAGGAGGAGGAGGAGGTAATGGAAGAGGTCAGGGCTAGATCATTTGCTATAATTGTGGAGAACCATGAAACTTTGGACATGGATGTCAGAATCTAACTCACCCTTCTTGTCACTGTCAGAAATTTGATCATGTGATAGAATATTTCTCGGTATCAATAAAAAATATGCAGGAGAAGAAGAAACAGCGAATGACACAGAATATTCATATGATGAGATCTATGTCATGCCAAGACAATCCCAATATCAACATAGTCATGCGCAATAGTATAGCCACTGGTGAAGACAAGGTTGAAAGCAAACAACCAATATCAGATTTATGGTTTGAAAGAGCTGATGAGAAGAATGTTGGGTTTAATTTACATAAATAAAAAGAGATGTTCATGGAAGCAAGAATTTTTTTTATGGATCTAGGTGCTTCTACGTCTAAGAGTCAAATGCCACTAGTCCCATAGAAGGAGAAACCTGAAGAAGTTACAATAACGCAGGATTTAGATCCCACAGTGTTAAAATCATTTTTGCAGACATGCATGAAGTTATTATGGGATCAAAAGGTGGTTGAAGGACTGCAATATATGATAGATAACTGTGCCAACTAGGATAATCTGTTTCCAAAATGATGTGCAATCAATAAGGTGAACCAAAGCAAGAAGAGAATTGGTAGGGAGATGCAGTTGACAACACAGATTGATGATTTCGAAATGGACCTGGTAATCCTATTCTTGGGCTCTGATGCTAACGTACTGCCAAAGAAAACTTGGGAATGAATGGGGAAGCCTAAGTTACAAAGGTCACCAATTAGGCTTTGCATGGAGAACCAACAAAATATAATTCCAATGGGTCACCTCCATGGAGTAACTGTAGATATTGAAGGTGCAAGCCAATGGCGGATTTTGAATTTATTGAGATAGTAGATGACAGTAATCCATACCCATATTTGCTTGGGATTGATTAGGCCTTTGACATGAACACAATGATTAATTTAAAGAAGTGAAGCATGGTATTTGAAAAGAATGATCTTTGAGTGATTATTCCATTGGATCTAACAGAAAATGCACGATACACAAAAGTAATACATGATTATAATGAAGATGAAGACATTGATCACATGTATAAGATAACAATGTGAAATGAAGACTGGATCAATCCCATTGTGGATGGAAGGATCAGCCGGGAGGACAGTTTCTGCCAATCAGATTCAGATGAAGAATTAGAAAACTAGCAGAATTGGTTGCATGAGGTCTCTACGTTGCGATGTAATCATCTTACAAATTCGTTGTGTTGTATATCTATTGAGGTACGTACGTTGCATTATTATGATGGCTTGGATGATGTCAATATGTTTCTTAACCATTTTGAAAGGGACATACCAGAGGAGCATTGGTTGCAGGCCTTAGATCTAGTGTTGAGAGCTATGCCTGCAAGATGGTGGGGTACGCATAAGGATAATTTTTTTGAATGGAAGGAATATTATAGAATGATGTGAGTAATATTTGGCTATGCAAACACCCAACTCACTAAAAGGTACATAGGAAAGAATGATCTGTGTGAACATTTGGCTCGATGGACTAAGGCGTGGGTTGAGGAACCCGTTGTGCTATTCAACAACCCCCCCCTTCCCCAACCCCATCTTATTGATTTAATAATTAATATTCTATTAATAAATGGGGACCCTTTATAAAAAATCCTCTAAGAAAAAATTAGCACTTTGACACTTTATTTTAATCATTTAGGAATAAATCGAGATATCAAGTCGAAACCTTTAAGACTAACAATTCTTGCCTTTTCGCATATCGTTGGACCAAGTGTGTTAGAAAGATAATTAACAAACAAAATCTGTGAATTGCGATAGACTGAATCACAACATTTAACTTAGATATCATTGCACTTTTCATTCAAAACTAAGAATTAAGGCATTTCTTATAAAATGATGCGCTTATCGCAATAACATATTGACGTTTACAAGGGACGCAATTCACAAAATCATGTCGAAATATGTGAAAAACATTACTGCGATAAAACGAGTCAACATTATCACATCGCGTAAATTTATTTAAACCCCCAATCTACGAACTGCACAAGCTTACGAAGTGCGATAAAGCCCAGACCCGATAAAAGAAAATGTTATAAATTGTAAGTTAAGTTCGCCATGTATTGAAAAACACATTATGAAGTAATTACTCCTTCAGGAAAACTATGTTCTAAACAATAAAGGATATGCCGCTTATCTCGCATCCTGTAGAATTCTAAAGAACTTTGAGAAAATGTGCAATCAAATATGCGATAATGTGATTTGCGATATTGCATCACAATCGCAAAATTGACATTTTCGCAGTTTAAACTCGCCACCTTAAAGTTTACCCCTTCCCGTTTGTATTACGGTACTTTAATGAGTAATAAACACAACAATAAGAGACCTTAGTAGCTATTTAATAAATTTAATGGCATTTATGTTAAGGAGTGGCTTGACGTAATACAATATCTTTTCATCTGCGTTTTTATTAAAAGCTCCTTTCTTGTCACCTTTTTGAGGTTAACTGTATCAATTATTCTCACTATCATTCTCACTTATGTTTATCTGATAACTTCCGTTTTGGTCCATTTCAAGAAAACTCCATAGAGAACATCGTTAGAAACAATGGGAAAGAAGCAAATGGCAACTGTATCTGAGAAATCAGAAATGGCGCTGCTTTTCTCTGATACCGCATGCAGTAAGGGTGGAGGAAATTTGACATGGGAGGCCATGTATAAATTTTTAGAAGAAGAATAGCCAAGGCCACTAGTAATAAAGGCCATGACAGATGCCTAGGAGTCATATGACACCTCCTATTTCAAAACAACATGTTCGTTCCTCCACCACATAGTTGTGAGACCAAAGATAATCCCATACAAATATGATCAAATGGGTAATTGACGAGGTAGACAAAACTGACAAAACCTTCAAGAATCACAGACAAGAGCTCATGGGGCCTTTCTCAGCAGACAAGCTACAACTAATGTACCAGTTACCAGAGCCACAAAAGCTCTACAACAAACAGTTCCTTGATAAATTAGCCAAAGAAAATGAGGACCCATTAGACGTCACTTAGACTTGGAAATCAAGCGAAGGCAAGCTCAAAAGGGATAAAACTGGTATGTACTCAACGACATCCATTTATCCCCCTCATAGTTTCGCAACAACAATGATATGTAGGTTATTTAGTAGACTCGATAGCACTAAGTTTTCCATGGAATGGCTCCCATTAATAGATGCAATAGTGAATGCAACAATAATGATCTGGGCTCAACTTTTATTAGACAATTTTGCAAAGGCCATTATAGAATATAGAAGGAAAATAAGTTCTTCTTTAAGGATTTTTCCCACTTTCTTCATGAGTGCTTTTGTTATGGATGTAATATGTTTTTTTTTCTTAATTTCCCAATATGGGATGGAGGTGGATTATACAGAAATCGCTTCCCATCCATATATACCATAAAATTTTGTGGTAATCTCAATTCCACCCTCATTTTTATAAAATTTGTCAAGGGGTTATGCTACCGATTCATAAAGTAGTGTACGACAAAACTGCCCTAAGGTTTTCTAAAGAGCCTGAAGTAGATATCTTTCTAGTAGCCATATGGTTTAGGGAAGAGACATTCACCTACATCAGAGTTTTTGGGAGCATTTCTTCACCGCATGTCCTCCCATATTATGTCCTCGAAAAACTAATGACCAGAGAAATAGCCTACCAAACAGTAGGGTAAGACAGATTAAACAGAGGACTAGAAGAGCAGAAGAAGGCTATTTGGCCTAAATTCCCATTATAATGTGGTGCTTTTTCACTACACGATTATGGACATACATTAAAAGAAGAAAATATTATTAAGTCTTTGAAATTAGCTACAGTTCCGGGAAGGAAATACGACCCAAATGGAACTGTTAAGGAATTTACTACTATGGTAAAAGTAAAATAGTTCACCCACGAAGAGGATACCTTTGATGACCTCTTCCTGTAGGTAGAAACATTTTCAAAAGTTTTTCATATGGAATCACTACTTTTGACCCCAGAAGATGTTAAGGATTTTCATGTGTACATGAAAAAGAGATTATTAAAGGTCCGATTGGACCTACTACAGATTGAACCAATAGGGGAGTTAGAGCACTCAGAGCATCAGTCTTAGAATGGTTGAGGAAAAACAAATAAAGGGTCTGAAAAAGACACGGCTGGAACTACAAAGGAGACAACCGAGCAAGCCTTAGCAAAGAAATAAGCAAAGGTTGCCTCTACTTCAACTTTGTCAGATAAAACTCTAATTATTGACCCGGAACAGGAATGGGAATAGTTCAACAAAAATCTCCACACAAATACAAACCCTGAGAAAACATCTGGAATGAAAACTCCCAAGAAAACCCATCAAAAGTCAAATCTAGAAACAATAGGGGAAGGAGCTACAGGCACTTAGGACGTTGAGATCATTCCTTCTACTTATACTTTAGAAATTGTTTAGAGAATTGAGGAAATACCTCCTTTAGATGTATCCTATAGTCCTACCCATAAAGTTGTAGTGAAGAGACAAAGGAAGAAAAGAAAACGGGACATTGTGGTTGTTACGACTCTAGAAAATGAACTAATGGACAATGTATGGAAGGACTCACCTATCGACCCATCTGAGAATTTCACAAAGTTGTCGCAATTCGCAAGAGCCTATGCCACAACAACTATTGATAAGGCGATGGAGGTCCAAATGCTGCTCAAGGAAAAGGAACATAGAATTTCATTACTAGAACAACAATAAGCCTAAGAAAAATCTAATCAACAAGCAGAATTACAAGTAGCCCAGGTCCAAAGGGAATTCGAACAGATGAGAATAAAACACCAATCCAGCTTATTATAAAAGGATTCATGGATACAAGCCATTATAGATAAATTTAAAGATAATCCGCAAATTGACGAATTCATCAAGGAATAACTCAACCTTAATTCCCTACTAATGCAACAAAAGGAAGTATTTTGCCAGAAAATCTTGCAAATGAATCCTTATTGCGAGATCAGTGATAAATTCACAAACCAAGTTATTGATATGACGTTCGAGTGATCACCTGGTAAGAATAAAAGGATTGAAGAAAGGTTGATCTACTAAAGTTGGAAGAGTCTTATAAAGATATTCTATTCACAGATTGGGGTTCTTGGTTGAAACAGGTGGAAAGGGCAACAACGATAGCAACAACAACAACAAACATCATAATAAAAGCCATTAACGAAAATCTTCATGGCACCAATCTTGTCAAGGAGTATGTATCATGGTTTCTTATAAATGTTAAACAACTAGAGCAGCAATGGAAACAAGAAACACAGGAAAAGGAGGAGGAAATCAAACAGTAAAACATGCCGAAATGGGAAGCATACTGGCAGTTTCTAGTAAAACCACATAGCCATTGGATGAGTCTAAGATGTTTAACAACCTCTACACAAAATATGGTGCCAACACTGTCAGATGCAATATTTGTAGGGTAGTTAAGATCCACGATCAGCCAACTGCCTCAGATCAAGCCCATGACTGATATTTGCGACCATGACTGATATTTGTGACCTTAGAGATCAAGTTCAAAGGAGTTAGTCATTAATTTATTTTTCTTTTAGTTTTATTTTTGCATATTTTGAGGAAGGTTGTTTGAAACCTCCTAAGCTATTTTTTAATAATCTATTTTAAGACATATAGTTTAGTATTTAAACCCCACTCATGCATTTAGAGAGGGGTCCATAAATTTTATCAAAAACACTTTTCAAAACATTGCACTTCTATACTTTTGAGGAGGTTTTGATGAAATGAATGGAACAAAATCTATTTTCTTTTAAATATCTAGCATGCTCTACTGAAATGCACTTTTGTACTCTTAGAATTTGTTGGATTGATTGAAATTTGTTCAATATTGTTGAAGCACATGAGTAGGAATGATCATATATTGTACTTTTATCGTATGATTATGTTTTATTTATGTATTAAGCAATACTTCTTCTTTCAATTGTTTTATGTATGAAAGTTTGAATTATAGTTTCGCATTATTGCACTGTTGTATGATGTTAGCTCTGATTCTATTTTGAATACATGAATGATTTTATATGCGATATATTTTTCTCTATCATTTGTCTAAATATTTATCCAAAATGATTATTGTTAAACGATTTAATTTCTTGTTGCAGTTGAATGATCTTTATTACCAATTGTTGTAAGATATCATTATAGATCGCATATTGTATTTGATTCTTGGGTATACTTATATTTAAATAGTGTTAAATTATCATATACGCATGTGTTTAATAGTTATAATATATTACACTTAGCTTAATCAGTTCATGTTACATCATATATCATCCCACCAACACTATCAAATAGTTTCTGGGAAACTAGTCCCATTATCCCCAGTCGGAGCCACTATACCAAACGGAAAAGGAGATGCTTTCAAGTTCCCGACTAGGTGGTTTTCCCCCATTCTATTGCAACGATTTTTGAGGCTTCAAAATTTTGGAACTAGAAGGAGTGCCTAACTATGAATAGAAAGAAAATATAAATCAGTAAGCCATTCTAAGAGTAAAACTCCCTCGCCATCACCTCCATCTTCTCAGTCGCATTCTAACTCCCCAAATCCTAGGTGAGAAGTTGTAAAGAAATCCTTAGAATCCACTACTATGATCCCAAAGAAATCAGATCAATCTTCTTCTATAGAAACTCTTGAAGTTTAGTCTTTAATCCATAAACTCCACGGGATTTGTGTATCTCAAGAATAATCTGAGTTATCCCAAGCTAGTATTTCTTCTCAGTTTCCTACCTCTCAAAGGTTAACTAGATCACAAAGCGAAAAATTTGGGATCCCCCCATTTAAATTCCCTCTACCATACTAAAGGAAAAATAATAATACACACTTTGAAGCTCATAGTGAGGTTCCCTCATCATCACCTAAAACACCCTCATTCATTCATCCACTTCATCACAAAATCAATCATCCACCTCACAACTCCATATCGTGATTTACACTGGTATTGGAGCACAAGTCTCCTCTACCCAATCAGCTTCAACTACTAGAACATCTTCCTCTACATAGGTACCCGTTATGGCTCATAGACCATGGAAAAATCTAGGATATGTTCAAATGGAAGGACAATTACACCCACTACCTGTGCATCCAATGAAATGGTTACCAAAATTTAACCTTGATGATGGTCTGCTTGCTGAAGAACACATAAACAACTTTATGTTGTCCATAAATCTGAATGTAGTGGTAGAAGAAGATGCAATTGCAAGATTATTCCCTTATACCTTATAAGGATTAGCAGGATCATGGTATTTTTCCTTACCATCTTGTTCCATTAATATATGGGATGCCTTTCAAGAGCATTTCCTAACCAAGTTTGGAGATGACCGATTGACAACTACTCTTCTCAATGATCTCTCCAACCTGAAAGCTAAACCTAGAGAATAGATTAAGGACTTCAATTCAAATTTTAATAAGTTACTGAATAAGATCCCAATGACATCCAAGCCTAGTGATGAAGTCCAAAATGAATGGTACATTTCTGCTCTTCCCTCAAGCACAACTATTTTTGTTGATAGGGCTACTAGACCAACTTTGGCAGAAAACATGAAAGAATCCATAGCTATAGAAAAACACATTTTAGCTTCAGAGAAAAAAATGCATTAGAAGAATGAAAATCCAAGAAGGTAACTTTCAGGGACGAATCCAAGAAAAATGCACCTAAAGATCCTTTTGATGTTGAAGGATTGCAAAAGGTCCTTAAAACCATGTCCAATTAAGTGGTCGACATCAAAAAATGGGTAGCTAAGACTTCCTCAAGAAAAGCTTACAAACCTTCCAAGAGAAATCCTTCCTTTGATCCTAAGCCTCCAAATACAATATCAAATTCTGAATCAGATGTGGATGAGGAAGAAATCTCAACATCTGAAGAACAAACTAATGATAAAGAGGTAGTTGAATTACAAGGAATGTGGGATTTCATTCTTCCTAATGAAGAAGCACAAGAAACATTACCTGTTGCAACCAAGAGTAGACGAACTATATATTTTCCACAAACAAATCCAAAACAAAAAACATCAACTCCATCTCCCAAAGATAAAGCAATATATAAGAAATCTTCAGCTAAAACCTTGCTAGTCTATGATGAAATGGAATACAACATCCTTGCAGATATGAAAAATACTAGGGTAATTATTTCATTCCATGAGCTTAGAAAGTTAAAACATCAACAAAAGCTATTGCTCAAAGAACTAAATGTAGTCCCTACTTGTCCTCTTCCCACTATTGTAATCTCATAGGCTGCTTAAGAAATGGGGAGGCCTCCTACTACCTCATTAGATAAAATCAATTCAACTGATATCACTTTAATTGGAGGAAGATCCAAATCCCATACACCTCCATTTCTTTTGGCTTTTGAAGTTTTCAATAAAAATATACACAAGTGTTCAGTTGATTCTGGAGCTTCATCCAACATTCTACCAAGAATAGTTTGTGTGAAATTGAATGTGGAGCCCCAAAAATCTATTATTTGCATTGTTCAGTTAGATCAATCTCAAGTCGAAGTTATAGGGGAAATCAATCAAGTCACTATTCAAATCTCATCAAACCCAAAAGTATGTCAAGCCATTGACATTCTTGTGGTTGATATCCCGGAATTCTACGGTTTAATCCTTAGCAGAGACTGGTCAAAAAAGCTTGATGGCTCTTTCGCAACCGACTAGTCCCACATGTGGCTTCCTTATAATGGTAAGCCAAATAAAATAAGGGTTGACTGTGAGAAGCATCAAAAGTATATCATCATAGAGTTAGAGGGAGAAACTGAACCCATCGCATACAGAAACAATATCATTGGAAATCATTCAGTTGAATCATTTCTAGGAAATTTTAATGCAAATACTTCACCCTTCTTGGAAAATTCTGTTATATCGCAAGTTAAAAATTATTCTTAAATAGATTCTTCTAAATGTATAAATTTTGTAGATAGACTTGTAGTTAAGTCTTTATTTTGGAAATTATATTTTGATGGATCTAAATATAATGATGGAGCTGGAGTAGGATGATAGGATGAATATTAGTTAGCCAAGAAGGAGAAAAAAAACTATGTTAGCATGTAGACTTGAATTCAAATGCACAAATAACACCACCAAATATGAAGCATTAGTTCAAGGGCTGTATAAATCCATCATCCTTGATATCAAATATCTTCAAGTGTTTGGAGATTCGGAAATTGTAATTAAACAGGTAAGGAATACTATACATTGTCTCTCTAGACATTTGAAACATTATCAATCATTAGTCCAGGACCTCACCTCTCATTTTACAGGATTTAACATTTCCCCTAACCCAAGACTCCAAAATGCAAGTGCTGATCTTTTGTCTAATGTTGCATCCAAGCTCATTCCACCAGGAGATTATAGCCCCGATCGCTATTCTATTGAATTAATTTTTAGGCCTTCTATTCTCGACAATATCACCAATTGGGATGTCTTTAATAATGGTTTGCATATCATAAGTTTTCTAACATCTGAAAGCTCTTACGATGACTAGATAATAGATGAAGATCAACATGACATCCAACTTAAGAAAGAAATGACTGCGAATTCCATGCCTAAATCTATGGTTAAGCTAGAAGACTTATATGATCTTAAGGACACGTTCAAGAAACCCACTAAATCAAAACTTCAAAGTTCAAATTTGAAGTTTGAATTAGTTAATCTTGGAACTGGCCTTAAACCTAAAAATATCAATCTAGGACTTGGTCTTACTCCTGATGAAAGATTAGCCTTTGTTCATTTGTTAAGGAAATACAAAAATGTCTTTGCTTGGAACTATGAATATCTTAAGACATATGATACTGCCATCATTCAACATACCATTCCCATGATATCTAATGAAAATATTATGCAACAAAAGTTGAGAAAGATTCATCCGAATTTAGAAAATCAGATCAAATTTGAATCGAATAAGCTTCTCAAAACCAAAATACTTTTTCTTGTTAGGCATTCAAGGTAGGTTTCTAACCTTGTTCCAATCAGGAAAAAGAATGTTGATATTCGAATACGTATAGACTTTCGTAATATTAACAAAGCTTGTGAGAAGAACAACTTCCCATTACTTCATATGGAATAGATACTACAATCAGTTGTAGGCTTAGAGATGATGATTTTTCTGGATGGATTATCGGGTTATAATCAGATTCTAGTACATCTAGATGACCGGCTAAAAACTGTGTTTTAAACCAAATGGCTAACCTATGCCTATCAAAATATGCCATTTGGGTTAATCAATGTTGGTGCAACATTTCAGAGAGCTATGGACATAGATTTCAAAGGTTTGGTGAATCAACCTATGGTAATTTATTTAGATGACATATTTGTATATTGAAAAAAGTGCAGTAATCATTTAAAGGATTTAAAACAAATCTTTGAGCGTTGTCAGAGGTATGGAATTTTAATCCCAAGAAATCTTTCTTTGCTTTGAGTGAAGGAAATATCATTGGATTTATCATATCCAAAGAAGGAATTCTTATTGATCCTGATAGGATAAGAGTGTTGGCCTTATGATACAAGTGTTTTCCTTGATGGCAACTCACTCATAGGTTAATTCAATTTTGGTAAAAGGTAGTTCACAGTGCAACATGTTAACTTACAAATCAGACTCTAGAGATTGAAGAAGGAGAGTGGTTTAAGAGGTATACGCTGGTTCACTTTGTCCAAGCCGCGTATACATGCAGGTTAACAGAATAAAAGGAGCATATAACGTACACACACACTCCCACAGAAGGCAAAGCACGTACATGTTGAAAACCATGGTTTTGGTCCAAGGTATCTTTGGACCATGACATTGACCCAAGGTATTTAGTCCGAGGTATTTGGTTTGTGGTATTTGATCCAAGGTATTGGTCCTAAGTGGATTTGGTTCATGATATTGAAGAAAGGCCAAAAACTATATAAAGAAGAGAGGATCATAAGGTTGGGTGTGCAAGTGAATAAGATTTTAAGGAATACTTCTATCTGAAGTATATTTTATGTTGCAGGGT
Source organism: Pinus taeda (assembly GCA_000404065.3). Classification (NCBI taxonomy): domain Eukaryota; kingdom Viridiplantae; phylum Streptophyta; class Pinopsida; order Pinales; family Pinaceae; genus Pinus; species Pinus taeda. The sequence goes on along the minus strand of APFE031235956.1, from coordinate 85,836 downwards.
TACGTTTGGGACTAGATCTAAAATATTTATGTGCACCTTGAGTTCAATATTAGATCAAGATCATGAGATTTGAAATGACTTATTCTTGAATGATCTGATATTGGTTGAGGCTATATCTTTTGTTTTGCATCTGTTTAATTCATTATCTATCATGATCTGGGTCTGTCTGAAGTTTGGAATTGCAACAAAGTTCTGAGTAAAAAATTTGCAGATCTATATGTAGGTTCATCTCGATAAAAGGGCATATCCACACAGGTTCTGTCCTTTCAAGTAGCGTATACAAAATAAATTCTTGATGTTCAAAGATGAATGATCTATCAGATCAATATTTATTGCTACTGCTATTTTACTGTTGTCTGTCAATGAAGTCTTCTTAGATTTGAATGTAAATATGAATGCATATGGAGGTCGATATTTGAATGACTGTATAATTAAGATGAAGTGTTTTCTATTGCCTGCATGTGAAAAGCTCTACAAGTTGATAGTAGATGTTCAGTACACTACTGGTTGGTACAATTTGTGATTCAGAAATTATATGTTTCCGAACTTTAAAGGTATATGCAGGTTGGGTTGAAGGAAGTAGTGTATACACATAGGTTTTCTTTGTTGAAGTATCATATATAGTCTGAATCATGAATTTTTGAGGTTTCTGTTGGTTCTGAATTTTGACATATGTTTTTGGGTTCAAGAACAGTGTTTAGATTTCATTATTTCAGATTAACTACATGTTGGTTGATGAAGTTTGAGTTTCTAAATTTTTGATGGTTTATTGATGAGTCAAGGTCTTCATATGTCTTGATATGTGCCAGGAGCATCCAATCTGAAAAATTCATGAAACGTGGTTCTTGGTGGAAGAGTGGAATTTTCTATAGGCTGGCACCTACGTACTAGTAAACATATTGGCTAGTTCAAGAGCTAGGGGGTTGTAGCTCCCTTCCAGTGGAAGTTGGAGAATGAGAGAAGGTTGTAACCTTTTACAGTTAGAAGCCTGTGTATTGGTATGAGTTTGCACGAGTACAAGATTGTAAACATATTTTCTTATTATTAAAAGAAGACAGAGACAACAACAACAAGTGGTTTTCACCCACATTGTGTTTCCACTTTAAATCTTGGTGTTCATGTGTGTTTCTTGTGTGTGATGGTTTATTCTGTTATTACTGCACATGGTTACTGTTTAATGCTTAATAAAGTACTGACGCAATGATTAAATATCATCATTAACTAAATCATAAGTTCACTGGATATATGTTGGTTTCCTTAAGAACAGTTTCGTGCACGCGTGAGTTCCCTTCAATGAAGTAGCATATATAAATATAATTATGGAAATAAAAAAATTATTGATTTATAAATATTGATTCATCCCCCTTCTCAGTATTATTTCCAACAATTGGTATCAAAGCAGGTCCTTTAGAAGAAGCTTTATTGCTTGAAGGAAGATCCATCAAGATGAATAATCACGAAGCATGGGATCCATCACATCGCCAATCTTCGATGGGAGAAACTTTGTTTATTGGAAAATAAGAACCACAACCTATCTACAATCTCTTGGAACAGATGTCTGGGAAATTGTGGAAGGAGGATAGAATTTTCCAACAACAATTCCTATAGACACAACAGGTAAAAAGAAATATGAAACCAATGCCAAAGTTGTCAATACTTTACTGGGAAGTTTATCACAATCAGAGTTTGTCAAAGTTATGTAGCTCAAATCAGCCAAAGAGATATGGGGCAAAATCGTTCAAAGCTACGAAGGAGACTCTCAGGGAAAACATGCTAAGCTTCAAACTCTCAGAATTTAGTATGAAACTCTTAAGATGCATAGTGATGAGAGAATAGCTAGTTACTTCTTACGTATAGATGAGGTTGTTAATTGTGTGAAGAATCTGGGTGAAGAAATAAAGGAAGTTACCTTAGTTGAGAGAATTTTGAGATCCTTGTCTGCTAAATTTGAATCAAAATTGTCTGCCATAGAAGAAAAACAGGATCTGTAGAATATCACTATGACACAACTTCATGGAATCCTAACTACTTTTGAGATGAGAAAAGGAGGTCCATCAGATATGAGAGAAGCCACATTTAAAGCTTCAGCAAAAGGAAAAGAAAAGGAAGAACACAATGAATCAGGACACATTTCAGAAGAAGCAGATGAGGTAAATTTTGTCAAGAATCTTCAACGAGGTTCTGGAAGGTTCAGAGGCAAGCTACCTTTCAAATGCTTTGCTTGTGGTAGAGTCAATCATTATGCTTCCAGATGTCCTCATAAAGACAAATATGAAAAAGGAAAGGAATATGCAAAAGGGAATAGGAAACAAGTTGTGAATAGAAGGAATTACTATACTCATGAAGATAGTGATGGTTTATCTAATAGTGATGAAGATGAAATTGGTTAAGATTACAGACTTCTCATGGCATATGATAGCGATGATTTTTGGGATAGTTTAGAAGAGGATAGTGATGGTTTATCTAATAGTGATTATTATATAATTCTCATGGCTTATGACAATGATGATTTTTGGGATGCTTTAGAAGAGGAATACTTTCATGAAGAAATATCTAAACTCAAAATCTATTTGGAAGAAAAGAATATGATCATAGATACCTAGACATACCAACTTGCTGAAAAAGAAAAACACAATGAAAAACTATAATGTGAAATTGTGGGTCTAAGAAAAGATCTTGAGAAAACAAAATCTCTCAATCTTAGATTTGCCAAAAGGATCATAAACTTTAAATGAAATTATCAAAGTTCAATGTTCTCCTCTGATAAAGACAAGTCTTGGATATACTGAAGAAGAATCTCAATCACAGAAGCCATCAACCTCCACCAAAAGCTATCTTAATGTAGCAAAGGCTAGTGAATTATATGACAATTGTCAACAAAGGAATCACTAAGTAAATCATACTCAATTTTCTCCAAGGATGAATATCAATAGAAGCCACAAACAACCTCAAGAAAATCATACTCAATTTTCTCCAAAGATGAATATTAATAGAAACTACAATCAATAGGTAAATAGATTCGATAGTTGCAGAAAGTTCTTTAATGGGAAATCTTTTTCATGTCATAATTTTGGACACAAAACTGCTCAATGCGTTGCTTACAAAACCATCATGACTAGAGAAGCACAAAATCAAAGGAATGTAACAAGGATCAAGAGAAGTTCCTATAGTAACTTTCCTCCTCTTGAAAATGAAATAGAATGCTCAATTTGTAACAACTTTGGTCATGAATAATCTGAATGCAGGAGAAAATTTTGGAAAACACCTCAAAAGGAGAAAACACCATTAAATTCCAAGAAATGGAGAAGGAAAGAATCTCAAACAGAAAGATGTGGTATAGCCTTATATGTAGAAGGACAATAAAATCAGTAGTACATCGACAGTGGATGCTCCAAACATATGACAGGTGACAAAGAGAAACTTCACTCATATAATGCCTTAGAAAAGGAAAATAATGTCTCATTTGGAAATGACACTCTAGCCGTCATAAAAGGTAAAGGTTCTATTTTCTTGAAAGAAAAGGTTAAAGCTAGAAATGCTATGTATGTAGCTGGTTTAAAGCATAACTTGTTGAGTGTCACTCAAATGTGTGATCAAGGAAATGAAGTGGTGTTTCGATCAAATGAATGTGTTGTTCGTGAGCTTGATACATCAAAGACTATGATCAAAGGTACAAGAACTCCAAACAACTTATACATACTCAAAGGAGGACAAGAACAATGCTATCTAAGAAAAAATGATGAAAAATGGTTGTGGCATAGAAGATTGGGACATCTAAGCTTTTCTCAAATAATAAAAGCATGTAGACTCAAGGCTGTTTGTGATCTTCTAGATATCAACATCCCAGAAAATACAATATGAAAACCATGTCAAATGGGTAAGAAAACTAGAGTTCACTTCATGGAAAAGAAGGGTCAACTAGTAAGCCTCTTGAACTTATCCATACTGATTTATGTGGACCAACAAGGAAAAAGTCACCTCGTGGAGAAGAATACTTTATTTTGTTCATTGATGATTTTTCCAGAATGTGTTGGATAGGTCTTCTAAAGCATAAAGATGAAGCATTTGAAAAGTTCCAAGCCTTCAAATCTTTGGTTGAAAATGAATCAGATCGAAAAATCAAATGCCTCAGATCTAATTGAGGTGGGGAATTTATATCAGATGAATTCTTTGACTTTTGTGAACAACATGGAATAAAAAGGGAATTCTCCACTGCAAGAACACCTCAGAAAAATGGTGTAGTAGAAAGGATGAATAGAACAATTCAACAAATGGCTTGAACCATGCTAGATGAATCTGGAACTCTTGCAACCTTCTCGGGTGAAGCTGCACTCGCTGCTGTGACTATTCTCAGCAAAGCAAATGTTCGGGTAAATAGCTCTCAAACTCCACACGAACTTTGGTATGGTAAGAATCCTATTGTTAAATACTTTAAGGTTTTTGGAAGCAAATGTTTTATCAAAAGGACTGATGAAAAACTTGGTAAGTTTGAACCAAGAGAAGATGACGGGATTATTCTTGGTTATTCTTCTAGAAGTAAAGGATATAAATGTTATAATAAAAGACTTGGGAAAATTGTTGAAAGCATTGATGTTGTAGTTGATGGAGCATGTAGAAATCCAAAACAAATAAAATCAACAAAATATTATGACAATGAGGAAGATGGGGATTACTTCTCACATCAAATCAAAATTATATTGAAGAAAAAATCAATGAAGCACCAAAAGAAGATATAAGGGTAGAAGAAAGGACTCTGTCTAGGTATGTTCAAAAAAATCATCTAGAAACTCAAATTTTAGGAGAAAAGGAGGCTGGTGTACATACAAGAAGAATTATTACAGGGACCTCAAGCTATCTAGAATTACTATCCTCCACCAAACCTCAAAATGTAAATGAAACATGCAAATATGAATGTTGGGTCAAGGCCATGGATGAAGAACTTGAGCAAATTGAAAAGAATGACCCTTGGGAATTAGTTCCTAGACCTCATGATAAAAATATTATAGGAACTAAATGGATATTCAAGAACAAGATGAATGAAAATGGAGAAGTAAATAGAAACAAGGCCAGACTTGTTTGTAAAGGGTATGCTCAACAAGAAGGTATAGATTTTGAAGAAACTTTTGCACTTGCTTCCAGACTTGAAGCCATAAGAATGTTTCTTGTTCTTTCCAGTTTTCAGAAATTCAAAGTATACCAAATGGATGTAAAATCAGCCTTCCTTAATGGATATTTAGAAGAAGAAGTTTATATTGAATAGCCAGAAGGATTCATTTTTGGAAATGATGCAAAACTTGTATGAAGACTCAAAAAGGCTCTCTATGTTCTAGAGCAGGCTCCAAGGGCTTGGTATTACAGCTTTGACAAATATCTACAACAACAAGGTTTTACAAAATGTTTTGTAGATAGCAATTTATATACAAAGATTGAGAATGATAAATTGCTAATTATTATTGTTTATGTTGATGATAGCAATGAAGAATCGATGAGTCAGAATTTTTCTTCAGTGATGTAGCAAGAATTTGAAATGTCCTTGCTTGGTGAACTGACCTATTTTCTTGGTCTACAAGTTGAATAAATTAAAGATGATATTTTTCTTTCATAAACTAAATATCTCAAGAAGATCTTGAAAAAGTACGGAATAAAAGATTCTAAACTTGTATGTACTCCGATGGTAAGAGGATGCAGTCTTTACTAAAATGATGAATCAATGTCAATACATCAACCAACTTACAGATCCATGATTGGTAGTCTACTTTATCTAACAGGTACCCGACCTGACATCATGCATGCAGTAGGAATAGTTGGAAGATTCCAAGAAAATCCAAAGGAATCACACCTTCAGGTAGTCAAAAGAATCTTCAAATATCTTTAAGATACTCAAGATGTTGGAATATGGTATCCTAGAGATACAGATCTCATTCTTCACGCATATACAGATGCAGATTGGGCAGGAAGTGTTGATGATAGAAAAATCACTAGTGGTGGTGCATTCTATATGTGTTCCAGGTTAGTGTCTTGGTTCTGCAGGAAATAAAGTTCAATTGCTTTATCTACAGCTGAAGCAGAATATGTGGTTGCTGTATCTTGCTGCACACAACTACTTTGGATGATGCAAACTTTGCAAGACATTTAGATCACATGTACTCCACCCATCTCCATTCTATGTGATAATACAAGTGCCATCAGTATTTCAAGGAATCCAGTCATGCACTCCAAGACCAAGCGCATACCCATCAAGTACCATTTTCTACAAGAACAAGTGCTTGAACAAAAGGTCAAATTGGAGTATGTCCCCTCCAAAGAACAAGTTGCTGATATATTCACTAAACCACTACTTAGAGAAACATTTGAATATCTCAGACAAAAGCTGGGAGTAGTTGTTGCATCATCTTGCTGTTAAATTCAATTTTTTAGATGAATGTTATTATACGCAAGTTTCATGAAGTATAGTCATGTATACATGTGAGTTTCTGTGGCTAAAGGAGAGTCTATGTTTTTTCTGTCAGGAAAAATAGTGGGTCAAACTTTGATATGGGTGCTCTGTCTAACGTTCATGATTACAGTCTAACGATATGATTTGTTCGTTAATTTTTATCTGACAGACAAACATGCCTTGATTAATGACTTGTTAACAATGCAAAAGGTACCACAGGTTTAGGGGGAGCATTAGCCTTCACATGCATTCTACATTGTGGGTTGTATGGTTGCTGAGTCTAGCTATGGCTTCAAATATTTATACCATTTGTTGCTTAAGTCATGTAAAAGTCTAGGGTGTGATATGAATTCTCATACATTTGAATGAGTCCTATTGGACAAATGATGTAATTTATATCCCCACTTTGCATGGGATGGATGATGTAATATTTATTGTATTTCTCTTATGCACAAACAATTGGTATATCCCCACTTGGTTGGGTGGATGAGTCAAATTTGGTATATCCCCACTTGATTGGGAGATTGATGTATGTATGAGTCATTGGTGATAGGAAGATCAAACTCACATAGTTGAGTTATAGAGTCATGTTATTCTTTTGAGAAATATTTTTGCAGACTCTGCATGTGGTCAAGGGGAGCATGTATGGTTAGTGCATCATAGCATATCATAACATGCACAAAGAGGGAGTTTAATCAGAGAATTCAACATGCGCCTAGGGGGAGCATGATCATATTCAGCTGTGAAGAGTATCCTGGATTTTCCTTTGCCCTTGATGTCAAAGGGGGAGAGAATTTTGGTGTTGCTTGTTATCTCCTACATTATCTACAACTTGAAAAAATCAACACCATCATGGTTTCCATTAAGTCCAAAGGGGGAGATTGTTGGCATTATGATACAAATGTTGTCCTTGATGGAAACTCACTCACAGGTCAATTCAATTTTGGTAAAAGGAAGTTCATAGTGCAAAAGGTTAACTTACAGATCAGACTCCAGAGATTGAAGAAAGAGAGTGGTCTAAGAGGTATACGTTGGTTCACTTTGTCCAATCTGCTTATACACGCGGGTTAACAGAATAAAAGGAGCGTATAACATACACAAGCACTCCCAAAAAAGGCAAAGTGCATACATGTTGAAAACCAGGATTTTGGTCCAAGGTATCTTTGGACCATGATATTGACCCAAGATATTTAGTCTGAGGTATTCAATCCGTGGTATTTGGTCCAAGGTATAGGTCCTAAGTGGATCAGTTTATGATATTGAAGAAAGGCCAAAAACTATATAAAGAAGAGAGGATCATAAGGTCAAATGTGAAAGTGAATAAGATTTGAAGGAATACTTCTATTTGAAGTATATTTTATGTTGCAGGGTTATGTTTGGGACTAGATCTGAAATATTTATTGCACCTTGAGTTCAATATTGGATCAAGATCATGAAATCTTAAATGACTTATTCTTGAATTATATGATAATGGTTGAGGCTAGATCTGATGTTTTGCATCTGTTTTATTCGTTATCTATCATGATCTGGGTCTGTCTAAAGTCTGGAATTGCAACAATGTTCTGAGTCAAAATTTGCAGATCTATACATAGGTTCATCTTGACAAAAGAACATATACATGCATGTTATGTTCTTTCATGTAGCGTATACAAAAGAAAGGCTTGATGGTCAAAGATGACTGATCTATCAGATCAATATTTATTGCCACTACTATTTTACGACTGTCTGTTAATGAATTCTTCTTAGATTTGATTGTAAATCTGAATGCATTAGGAGGTCAATATTTGAATGACTGTATAGGTAAGATGAATTGTTTTCTATTGCTTTCTTGTGAAAAGTTCTGTAAGTTGATAGTATATGTTCAATACACTACTGGTTGGTACAGTTTGTGATTCAAAGATTATATGATTCAGAATATTTAAATGTATACACAGGTTGGGCTGAAGGAAGTAGCGTATACATGTAGGTTTTCTTTGTTGAAGTAGCATATATAGTCTGACTCATGAATTTTTGAGGTTTCTGTTGGTTCTGAATGTTGATACAGGTTTTTGGGTTCAAGCACAGTGTTCTGATCCAAATATTTCAGATTAACTACATGTTGGTTGATGAAGTTTGAGTTTCTAAATTCTGATGGGTTATTGATGAGTCAAGGTCTTCATATGTCTTGATATGTGCCAGGAGAATCCAGTCTGAAAAATTCATGAAAAGTGGTCCTTGGTGGAAGAGTGGAGTTTTCTATAAGCTGGCACCTACATACTAGTAAACATATTGGCTAGTACAAGAGCTAGGGGGTTGTAGCTTCTTTCCAGTAGAAGCTGGAGAACAAGAGAAGGTTGTAACCTTCTGCAGGTGGAAGCCTGCATACTGGTATTAGTATGCACCAGTACAAGATTGTAAATAGATTTTCTTATTATTAAAATAAGATAGAGATGACAACAACAGGTGGTTTTCACCCATATTGGGTTTTCACCTTAAATCTTGGTGTTCATGGGTGTTGCTTATGTGTGATGGTTTATTATGTTATTACTACACATGGTTATTGTTTAATGCTTAATAAAGTATTGATGCACTAATTAAAGATCATCATTAACTAAATCATAAGTTCACTGGATATATGCTGGTTGCCTTAAGAAAAGTTGTGAGCACACGCGAGTTCCCTTCAATGAAGTAGCATATAAAAATATGATTATGGAAATGAAAAATTATTGATTTATAAATACTGATTTACCCCCCTTATTAGTATTTTTTCCAACAAAGAGAAATTTCTGAAATCTCTTTACCTTATAATAAAAAACCCATGCAATCTTTTCGAGGCGAGATAAATTTCATCAAAATATTTGTTCGTGACTTTTCACGAGTTGTTTTACCCCTCCAATCTATGATTAAGAAAAAACATATTTTTAAATGGGGACATACCGAGCATGGAGCTTTTAATCTAATTAAACAAGCAATCATAAATGCTCCCTCTTTAGAAACTCGAATTTTTTTTAATCATTTCATTTTATATACATTTTCTTTTGAGACATGATATGCAGCTATATTGACACAGGTCAATGATGACAAAATTGAAGTACCAATTTCTTTTTTTAGCTCCAATTTGTAGGGGGCTAAATTAAATTATTCAGTTGTTGAAAAACAAGCTTTTGCTGTTTTCAAATTAGTAAAGCATTTCAAACCCTTTCTTCTCAAGACTTATAGTAAGGTAGTAGTCCCATTCTCACCAGTGAAAAATTTACTAATGCAAAGAGAAGTAGGCAAGAAAAGAGTAAATTGGATAACAACACTGCAAGAATATGACATTGAGATCAGACTAGCTAAAATTGTTAAAGGTCAAGGTTTTTGTAGAATGTTAGTAGGAGCATCCAACTTACCAGCACTACAAGATTCAGGTGATGATATACAAATATGTGAGGTAAGCCTCAACAATACTGAATCTAAATTTGTTGATATCATCTTTTACTTGAAAAATGGATATGACCCTACGTAAAATAAGTTACAAAAGAAAAATCACTTTGAGGATAAAAGCTAAGCAATATGAAATCATCAATGATATCTTGTTTAGAAAAAAATATGATTATATTTTTCTTAGATACCTTGAAAAATATGAGGCAGAAACGGTTTTGCAGGAACTCCATGATGGACTAGCTGGTGGACATTTTGGAAGAGACACAATAGCATGTTGGCCATTATTGGCCAACCTTATTCAAAGATGAAAAAAATATGTAAGGAAATGTAAAATTTGTCAAACAGCTACTGGAAGACAAAGGAAACTTGCATTACCATTGCAGCTGATCAACATTGAACAACCATTTTAACAATGGGGACTGGAATTAATAGGTGATATCGTTCCTCACTCTTCAAAGCAGCACAGATACATCCTTACAACAACTGATTAATTCAAAAAATGGGTGGAAGAAATTCCACTTAAGGTAGCTAATTTTGAAAACATCATTGAATTTATTGATCAATTGTTTATTACCTGATTTGGCCTACCAACTTCCCTCATGTTTGACAATGCATTTTATTTCATAGGATATGCTATGACATAATTTTCTCTTAAAAGAGATTTTAAACTTAAATATTCTGCTAACTATTATCGTTGGGCAAATGGTTTGGCTGAATCTACAAGAAAAAATCTAATAAGAATTATCAAATGAATAGTTGATCAAAATCAGAAAAATTAGCACAAATATTTAACATTTTCTTTATGGGTAGATTGAATAACATAGAAGGCCTCAATGTGCACTTCTCCTTTTAATTTGGTCTATGGGAAAGAGGTTGTTCTCCCTACAAATGTAGCTATTCCCTCTCTAGCCCTAATTCGATTTATCGAAGGAACTCCTTCCTCTTCTATGCAATTAAGGCAATTGCAAGTCCTCAAGCTCAAAGAAGAAAGAGACAATGCCAAAATCACACATGCACATCATCAACAATTAGTTAAATATTCATTTGATGCAAATTCAGTAAGTCCAAAATAATTTTAGCTCGGAGACTTTGTATTGAAGTGGGATAAAACACACAAGGAAAAAGGTAAGCATAAAAAATTCCAAAGAATGTGGCTTGGCCCATTTCAGATTGTGGATCAAATCGGCCCATCCACCTTTTTACTGTAGGATTTATTAGGAAAGGGAGATTATCTACCTGTTAATGGGCAGATTTTGAAGAAATATTTTTCATAGAAGATAACCTCTTCTCACCTTGGTACACTATTGCCTTTAATTTTTCTAGGAAATAAAAGTTAAATATCATTTACTTTTGGCCTTTATAATAATAATCTCTTTTATATTTTGACCTTTTTCTTGTATAAGTAGAGATTGTTGAGAAGATAATTTTCACATTTGAAACATAAGATAACTTCTATTATTCTAAAACCTGCCTGTTTTCCACCAAAATTACTTGTCCTTTGTAAAACCTCAACTTTAGAAAGAAACCTTTGTTCTACCATCAGTCAAGAAAAGTATCTATAACAAAGCAAAGGCTCTTTGCGGAAAAGCATCCTTAACTCTATAATTGTCATCCACAAACTCTTAAGGACTCAATGATTCTCCCCACTAGTAAACTTTTCTCTTTTTAGAGTGTAATTCTAAAACATACTTAAACTTAAAGGTTAAGAGGTATCATCAAGAGTTGAGTTACCATGTTCATAGGGAAATAATAAACTGACATTACCAATATTGCATATCAAATAAGGGTAATGGCTTGAGATTCTTTTAATCAAGAGACAAGGGGTCTCATCACAAGCTAGCTCATTCAGTTGAGTTACAACCAGTGAATGGCAATGTCAATTTTGGCCACCAAACCAAGACAATGACCTTTAAGAAGAAAAAATGAATTTTTTAAGAGAAATCAATCGTTTAGAAAAGAAAGAAAAAAATAAGTATATGAATTTGAATTTATCTCCAAAAATTGCACTCTTATTTGGATAGGATATTCAATCATTGCTGGTTAAAAGGTAACCCTGTCGAGGCTATGCACGCTTGCTAGTAGCAAAGACTCTATCTGTGACAAATGAGTACATCTATAATATAATCTATGAGAGCCCCTTGCGTTATCTTTAAAACCAAGTAAAGACTAATGTAGATAAATGAATTTTCATTTTGAAAAGGATAATCAAATGGATGATAACTAGGTGGATTTTTTTTCTTATTCAGAGAAATGTTACTTATCTTAGATTTCATTGTTGGGTTGTGTTATATTATTTCCACGACTAACCTACGTAGTGAAACGGGGGGTTAGAGGGGGGGCGGAGCCCCCCCTTCATTGCGCCAACTGTGTAGTGGGAGGGTCACAAGGGGGGCGGCAGCCCCCCCTGTCTGGGGGGTTTGACGGGGTTGGGTAGCCCCCCTCTACGGGGTCCAGGGCAGCGCCCTGGGAAAATTTGTTTTTGGACCCTATATTAGGTTGGGTGAACGTAACTATGGTTTTCGGTCCATGGTTTTGGACGCGATGGTTTTTGGTCCATGGTATTGGATGCTTCGGCATGTATAAATATGTATTGTAACATTGAAAGGAACATAATGAAAAATCAAGCTGGTAGTCTCGGTTTTGGGATCCAGTGGGAAATCTCTGTGTATATGTGTTTTATGTGTTATGCTCTCGCATTGTTTATTTTCTTTGTTTTAGAATTCGTATGCAGGTAATTTCTGTACGAGGTTAAAACCTACAGTATCAACCTCATCCCAATATCCCTTTGCACCCAGGACTAGGCTTTGGGTCTATTCAGTTGATTTTACCACCTTATGGCTATGGGAATTTTTATGAGCCCCCACTTTTAAGTCGATGCCATGAGAAATACCCTATCTATCTCTTAAAAATACCTGAACTTCGAGTCCAATTGGACGCCCTCATGTTGAGCCTTATAGGGATATTTTTTCAAACCAAGTCCTCTTTATGCCTATAGATCATGTGCCTTTTGTGACATATTCTTCTGTGTTGTGAAAGAGAGACCTCGACGAACTTCTCTATGTTTTGGCAACAATAGTAACTTCAATAAGTTTTTCTACGTTAACAATCTTGTCAATAATGGAAGTTTGGACCACCATTTCATCTAACACAACAACATCCACCAAAATTTGTCAATTGTTGACTATTCAAAACAATCCACCAGGTACGTTGATTGTTGACTAGGAAAAACGATCTGTAACAACCCTGGGTTAAAAGTTCATGTAATAAAGTTAATAAAGGAAAAATAAGACCAAGGTCATGGGACACATATTCCAAGCTGAATGTTGGGGAAAACATCATGTAGGTGTTCATTTTGGTTTATTATGGCTAAGGAAATTGGTAAAGGAAATGATAAAGGCTTTAGAAAGGAAAAGAGGAATTTATTGGCATTTATTTATGAAAATAATGGAAAATAAGATAAAAAGAAGGTGAAAGGTCACAGGATGCATGTGAGGAGGAAACTGAAGGAAAATAGAGGGAAATGAAGAAAATAGAGGCCTCAATGATAAAAATGCTTTTGAGGATTAGTTTCATGTTTTGTGAGCTCATTCTTTGGTTCTCTGATTATATTCTCTCTCTCTCTCATACTCTTGCATAGAGTATTCTTGGAGTATCCTTGGAGCACTTTGGAATACTTTGGATTTGGAGCATGAAGGAAAAGGTAAAGTAGGAAAGCACAAGAGGATAGCGGAATCAACAAGTACAACAGGTTTTCTTTGCAGATACCAAGTTGCATGTATAATTTCCTTGCTAGCTTTTGCGTGCATGGCATATGCATGTGGTTGTTTGGTTATGATCTATTATTGGCATGGAGGATTTCCTAGATTGATGATGGTTTTTCCTAGCCTTTCCATTTCTTGGATAGCCTTGGTGTTATGGGTTTTACCTTTTTGTTTTCTAGTTTGTGCTCATGTTCCTTATGGTTTTGGGTTGAGTAATTAGTTCCTGGACAAACACTCTAGAACCACTGTAACATCTTGGGTTGAGTTACTAGTCCTAGAAGGATTGATTGGACAAATGGTCTCAATCCCTTGGTGGGTTGACTTACTAGTACTAAAATCCTCAGTTGGATAATCACTCTGGAGCCTAACGATAACTCTAGGTTGAGTTACTAGTCCTGGAATTTGGGTTGGAACAAACGATCTAGAGCCTTGGACAACTTAGATAGAGACCAATTTGCTGATGGTTAGCGATTTCCAACTGTGAGGTAGAATCACCGGTTAAGGGTAAAGGTGGTTTGGCCTATGGAAGCCATGTTTTGGTTTTATTTTGCTTATTCCATGAGACCCCACATTCATGCTTGGAATATGGAGCAGGATTAATTCACTAAAAGAAAGATTTGGTTCAAACCAATCTATGGTTGGGTTGTACATGGAAGTCCCCGACTTGGTTGGAATTTTAATATTTTAATAAGAGGTATTTTCTATTTTGATCTATGGGAATATGTATTAATTATGATGGTGATATTATGATTGAGTTGTCATGGTTTATATGTTGGTTTTATGCTAGATCCTATGTTAGTTATTTGTTGGTTACATGTTGGTTATATGATGTATAATGTTTATGGCCCTTTACATGTTTGATGAATATATGAATGGTTGATGAATGAATGACCTAATCGATGACAATGAAACTATTATGAGAGGCATCATACCTTATTGATAATTCACAGATAAGTATCAGATCTATATATTCATATGTGTATTTATGACCTGTACATTACCTGTTCATGATGTGTTTCACAAATTCCTATCATGGTTAGGCCTAGTTAGGTAAATTTATTATCTAATTTTTGTGTGAAAGTATTTTTCCTAGTGTCATTCATTGTTATGTAAAGTGTCTTGAAGTTCTAGGTAGTGGTTAGGAGACTAGCTGTTACACAATAATTTGTCACCGACTCTGCATTCCCTGATCCCGGATACTGTCGATCCATGTTGCTGACATCTATTCTATGTCATGTTGCTAATGATGTGTCAAATTCTTTCTTGTAATCTCAAGAAGAATGTCTCAACTCATTATCCCTAAAGCAAACCCCATTTTGCCTAAGTTTTTGGGTCATCGCGGGTTAGAAGTAAACCCTCCCACAAAGATGGTCAAGTTAACACTAGCCCTAGCGAAGTCTTTGCTCTGTCCCTATGTTTCACCCACAACAAGCCAAATTTAACAAGTTTTTTAACAACTCGTCGAAACTTCAAGATGAAATTACTTCATGGGCGGTCCTAGGGCTTGTTGTTGGGTCAGTTGAGCTCGCCTCTCTCCTCTAGGATAGTTGTTTCACCTTTTGTGCAACTTCCCTAAGAGATAAGCTCTTCCTCCCATCTCTTATGGAACCTCTCCCTCCTATAAATGTCTCCTCCATGAATGAGATCAGCTAGCTTGGATATAATTGGATGATAGATATATGTAATTTGATATCTTCAGGTTTCTAAGAGAGGAGTAGAGGTAGAGAGTGTTATTGGAGTGTGGAAGTATCCTCATATGTATTTTGGCTTGAGAGATGTTTGAGTAGAGTTGGTTTCAGAACTTTCTAGCATCAACTTGTTGAAATAACGAGAGAGACATTTATTCCCATGGGAGATGGTTCACAAGTAAATGCTTACGGAGACATGCCGACAGGACCCTTCAAGGAGACTTATGACGTCAAGGCTCGGTTGTAAGTTTTACTTTGATTTATATTAATACAAATCAGTATCTTGTTTCCTATATTGCATGTTGAAATTGTATGTCGATAGCTTGAGGTTCCTTGACTCTTCAAGTAGATTGTTTGGTTGTTTCTTATTACATTTGTGGTGTTTCCCTACATGTTGTTTTCAGGTATAAGTGATTAGAAGAACAAGAAATGGAGCGACACAACGACGACTTCATCGAACGTTGATCTAAAGGTAGGCCTTCATAACACCATCTTTCTAAGGAAATTTGCTTTGGTATTGTCTTTGCGGTGACCAGGCCCACTCTAGGGCTAGAGGGGTTGCCTCTGTCCACAGAGGGAACTTGCCTGTGTCACAAGTTGGCGACCATATTGGGGATCTTGTCTTTTGTCTTTTATGTTGGTTGGTTTTTTTTGTCTATCGTCTCCCTTATTTTTTTGGTAGCATGCTCTATTCTAGAAGTTGTTAGACTACTCATGTAGTCTTCCCACTCTCATGAGTGATAGATCTAGCATTCCCTCAGTCGAAATTTTGTTTTTTGCCTGTGTTCTGAGGTTGTCGTTGTTTATTTTTTGACAGTCGCAAAGTAGTCACGTCTGAGCTGTCTTCTTGGTTGCACCTTTTACTGTACAACACAATTAAATTTCCTAACAGTCACAACGAGTCCTCAAATTGACTTGGCATAGCTAACTGATGTACTTTCGCGAAGATGTCGCAAAGCACTTAGTTAGAGGGGTACGACAATTTGTTGTCAATGCATGTTTCTAGCTTCATACTTGCGACGATTCCTGTAAGTTTCAAATTTTGAAGTTTATTGGTTGATTGGCCAGTGTGTTCTATCCTCTGAGCTTGTTTCTTACCTATTTATTGTATCAGAAGTGTCGGTTGTTAGGATTTTTTATTTCAGGTTTCAAGTCTTTTGAAATCCTTCCTCTTGAACCGTGTGACCTAATTACCTTAGGGTTTCTTGAATGATTGGTTTGCTTGGGTGTTCATTCATTAGGATTTCTGTTGGAAATAATACTGAGAGGGGGGGTGAATCAGTATTATCATGTCAACTTTTTTTTTCAAAAACAAATGATATACGCTACTTCAGTTAATTAAACCCACGTATATACACAATTATGCAGAGGGAGACCTGCGTATACAAAGCAAACTTTTAATTTACTTTATCTTTCTGATGTTGATTGTTAGTCTGTGTTTCAGAATCAAATAACCAGTAACCAGAAACAGTAAAACAGAGCATAAAGAAAATCACACACAAGAACACAAGATATAAGGTGGAAACCCAATGTGGGTGAAAACCACCTACTGCAATTTGTCTCTATCTTCTTTTAAATTAGAAACTTCTTTTACAATGTACTGGTGCATTCCTTTACCAGTACACAAGCTGCAACTTGCAGAGAGCTACAACCCTCTCTCATTCTCTGGCTTCTCCTGGAAGGGAGCTACAACCCCCTTTAGCTCTTGCACTAGCCAAGATACTAGTACGCAGGTGCTGGCCTATAGAAGGCTACAACCTTCTCTTTCTTCCAGGGACCACGTTTCATAAATTTTCAGACTGGATCCATGAACATCAATCAATCATCAAAAATTTCTCCAATCTTCTTTTCACCAATTAGATCTGAATCAAGTAGATACTTCTCTGACAACTGTACCCAAAACACAGTACCAGAAACCACACACCAAAAACTGAACCCAGAACACAGTAGCATTAAACAGAAGCAGTTAGATCACAACTCAAAATATATATGCTATTTTAATAACCTGCAACATGTGTGCATACACTTCCGTGTTTGGAACAACCTACGTATACGCTGTTTTTATTCACTGAACCAGCGTGTATATGCGCCTTTGCTTCACTGAACCTGCGTACAGATCTATAAAGGATAATTCGCTCTTCCATATATTTAACCCAGATTATCAATGTTATAGATCAAGCTAGCGCTACATATAACAGACCAAAATCATACAAAGATACTATCATTCAAACTTAAATATTATATCCCATCAATAGAACTTATCCTTCTCTTTGCACTAAGGTTCCTCCTTTATTCAGATCCATATCTGCACCATATCCCAATTACCAGTATTACAGATCTAGCACTTTATCAGATATTCAATAATAATTCAGATGATCCTTTGCCACATGATCTCCTTCCTCTTTTATAGTCTTAGGCCTTCCACAATACCACGGTCCAAAACCATAATAAACCAATACCACGGACCCAATACTTGGGATCAACACTTCTGACGAGGTACCATGATCCAAAACCATAGGTTCAAATATCAAGGACTAACTACCACGGACCAAAGGTAAGTTCTCCAACATATACGTGCTTTTGTAACGTCTAACCCGCATGTATACGCGCCTTAGTCTAGATGAACCTGCGTATATGTCTTTTCCTTCATCTTGAACTGAGATATGTTACCATCTGTTACCAAAGAGAGTTGCCATCAAGGACAACAGCTGCGCCATGGCTCCAAACCTATGCCATAATGCCAACAATTTCTAGACTCTGTTTGGCATAATCTCTGACTTTGTTTGAGGCTTCTTCCTTTTCACTGTTTTTTGTCTTCCCGATTGGCATGGGACGTTCAGTTACTGAAATTTCATCTGTTGTTTGTGTGGTTTCCCTCCTTCACTTGGCATAGATTACATTGTTTCCTGGTCAGTGAGACAAGTTTCCAGTTTTGCAAAAGAAATATCTCCTTAGTTTTGAGTCTTTGGTTCATTTTGCATTTAAGTTGCTTATCATTTATTTCAAATAAACAATAAAAAATTGCATTCTTCTTGTATTAAGATTTGAAAGACGATTTTTACATTAGTATATTCTTGAGATTAAGACATTGAAAAGAAAAAAGTGTGTTTCTGATTTTTCTTGTTTCGATTGCTTGCAAGTTTGTGTAAATGGTAGAAGTATTCCTTTTTCCTTGATTGGTTTTCTTTCTTTCCATTCAGCTTTTGTGCTTTGAACTTCTCACTCTTCCTTAGCTAGTTGTTCATCCAACGAGAATGATCTTTTTTCTCATTTAGTTGCATTCTAGGATTTTTGAAGATACATTCGGTAGAGCCTTAAAACCGAGACCGAATTTAAGATGAACTATTAAAATATATTGAATTAACCTAAGGAAGAATTGAAACTTAACGCTCACAAATCTAGAGGTTTAGGCTAGAGATGTGTTCTGACGTCGTTAAACCTAGTTGCTATTGTTTTCACTAAGGTTGGTTGATTCCTGCTTTTGTGATTCAATAGATACTAGTACGGTTTTGTGCTCCCTGTACCATCGCGTATATGTTGGGAGACCCCAGTAGGTTATCATACTATTATCCATATGAAGCCACTTCTACCGCCTTGCGAATCATAACACACCAAACACAACATTCAGGAAAATTGACTACCGTACAAGAAGTCCTTGGTCATTTCTCTTTCATTTTATTACCAAGGTGTATATGAAGTTTTACGATTTGTCTAGTCAACCTTTTGCCTAGAATTATAAAGCAGTCATTTTCATTCGTTTTTTACTCTTTAAAAATAAAAGGATCATCCGAGCACTTGTCCTTTCGATCTCATTTCCAATCAAAAGTGATAGAGTCACCTTTCGTCCTTTTCTCGACTCTTAAAAACATGAAAAGGAAAAGTTTTGTTTCAGTGTCATAAAATTAACTTCCTGTGAAATATTCCTAGTTAAAGTTAACTTCCTTAGTAATTCTTTAGAGTCTCTTCCAATGGCAACATTTTCGGAGTCTACCAGTCAGGGGTTCACCTCAGAAGGGAATCCTAGTCCTTTATCTTCCTTTGGAAACATTGGTGCTCCTTATATGGCAACGTTGTCTCTCCCTGGGTTAACCATTGGTGTACCTGTCAGTTTATACTCAACCTCAGTAATCCAAAGTGTCCCAACTCCTACCCCGCAGTCTCTGTCATTTGAATCACAACATGATGATTCTAAGGTTGATCCCTCGCATTCTTCCCCTGTTTCTTCACCTTCCTCTTTTGCTTTGCCTAGTGAAAGTGTCAAATATAGTAACAAGGAGGTTAAGAAGAAGAAGACGAAGATGACGAAGAAGAAGTCAGCTAAGCAAGGGGACGACCGTGCAACTATTACTTCAAATGCACTTTCTATTGTCAAAGCCTCTAATCCTCCACGGAAGGTCAAGTTCCCTTGCAAGTTGTGTAAGTGTGACCATCTCATCTGAGACTATCCTGAAATTCCCAAAGTCTTGGAGGTATGGTCTCAAAATCTGGATTGACCCTCCCCATTGGCCTCTCGGGATCATGTCAATGTTACACTCTTGGCTAGAAATGGTAAGAAGAAAGGGAAAATTAGATTTCCTTGTAGGTTATGTGAAGGAGAGCATCTTCTTCACCTTTGTCCTCTTATGGATAAATATTCTAAAGTTTTAGAAGACATTACAGCTCCTCAACCCCAACTCCTTGTTGGTTATCAGAGGCTTTCTTCTAACCCTCCCTCGATTGGTAAAGAGATTGACTTGGGTTCATCTCTTGCCCATCCCACTCTTCCTAGACCTGACTCTCTTGTGTCTATTCCTGACCAACCATTGGTCGAAGAGAGTATCAACTTGGTTTCACCACCAGTTGCTCACTCTGCTTCAGGAGAGAGTGGTGATCATACTGCTCATGTTCTTCTCATCTCCTCAGATTCTCATGAATTGAAAAGTGACCCTCCCACCCTAATTATTCAGGAGAGTCCTTCTTCTATTCCTACAGGGCATGGGGCAATCATGTGATACCCCCACCAAGTATTTCTTTCGTTTCTTTCGGTTGGAGTCACTTGACTGATTTCCACCTCCCATCTTATATGCCTTTCCAGATCACAGTACAAGCCTATAATTTGGTAGTACCTGGCACTTTATTGGATGAAGGTGCGTCTATTAGCATCATGTATTTCCACTACTTGGCAAGCTTTGGGCTCCTCACAGCTTGTGCTTGTCACCCAAAATTTGTTGGATTTGAACGGAGGAACCAGTCAACCCTTAGGGATCCTTCCAAAGTTCCCTATTACTTTGGGAGGAAAGACCATCTATATAGACGTGATGGTCATCCAAGGTTCATTAGATTTAATCTTCTCCTTAGACGTGACTATATTTATGTTATGGGAGCTCTTGTTTCTTCAATTTTCCGTGTGGTTTGTTTTCCGCACGAAGGAAGAATCGTGACTATTGATCAACTGTCGTTCATTAGTCACCGGGTGTCTCCTTTGCAACCATCGTCCCCTATCAGCTCTTGTTTGCAAATAATACCTTCCCCTCCACAGGTCAATTATGTGCTACCCGTTCCATCTCTGCATCTACTGATGATCTAACAAATGGTATAGTACGTTATGTACTAGAAGCATTGAAACCTGATTTGTCTTCAATACCAAATGACACGTATTTCTCCCAGAGCGTGGTCCTTCCACTAGTGCAGACCTCTTGGGAGCCATGTTCTCATATGGTCCATGAACAAATGTCCAAAGATAGTTTGTTCCTGTGTCAACCTCGTTAAAAAAATGAAACAAAGATTCTGGAGCATAGTTCCTTGTCTTGTGTCAAGCTCGTTAAAAAAATGAAACAAAGAGTCTGGAGCATAGTTCCTTGTCTTGTGTCAAGCTCATTAAAAAATGAAACAAGGGTAGTGAGGATAGTTCTTTTACTATGTCAACCTCATTAAAAAATGAAACAACTCCCTTTTCCAATTCGATTCTTTGATTAAGATCTCATAAAATCCCAGTTGTGTCTTTCCAAGATCTCGAAAGTGAACCTTCATTCCATCCACCTAGTTGAATGAAATGAAATTTGGGGGGAATGTAGCTCAATTTGAGTCATTATGTTGGGGGCATGTGAACTTATAACAAGCATAGTATTTCATTTCAAGGTTGTGTAAAACATGAAATCGAATCCAAGCAGAGTTCTCCATGGTTCAAGCTTGTGTAAAAACGAACCCACACTTGATTTACGTCTCGTGATTGCCATTCTAATTAGCTGATTTCTGCTAGATGAGCCTTGGGTGTTTCATTCCATAACAGCCATCTCTTTGTCCGATCATATGCTTTCACTTGGTTTTTTTTCCTTTCCTGAGGGACCTCAATGATGAGTGGTTTTATTAGACAGCCTCTTGACCATTATGTGTTTTAAGTAGTTCCTCCATTGCCAGAACTAGTTGCTACCCTTCATACCACTTGTTCCTCCAGGACGAGTCACCTTTAAGCTCTTTTCTGACTCATAAAAAATGAGAAGATTGCCAAGTATTTTTCCCTTTTGACTCGTAAAAGAAATAAAATGGGGGGTCTACTTTCAAGCTCTCTTCTGACCCTTTTAAACATGAAAATATTGTCGAGCTCTTGTCACTTTGAACTCATTAAAGGTTGCAAAGCGTCATCTACCCAGTATAAGTTTACCCCTTTTACAAGCTGCGATAGATTACTTATGAAAAAGGTATATGTTGATCTATCATGGTCAATAGGTTCCCTTGGGTATTTTTTTCTACCTTTTTGGATTCAAGGGACACATGTATGAAAATGGATCTTTCGATTTTTATTTTCCATGTCTTTTTCAAACTCTCTAAATATAAAAAAGATTATGAGTTTTACATATGTCGGACTCGTTAAACCTTGACGACATTGGACTTGTCACCATGACGAGACCAAGCTTCTTCTTCCTAGGGCTCGATAAAAATCACTAGGTCGGATTCGTCCGAAGGATGAACTTATATTACAAGCATATGCTATCCCCTTCAAGCTTGTGTTTCAAAAATAATTGGGGTACTCGCCAGAAATGGCGGGGGAAAATTGGAAACATTCTGTTGGTTGCTACGACAACTTGTCGCTCTTGGACATCAACACTCTTTCTGCTTTGTGTCGGGTTAGGATATCCTCATTCTATCGTCAGGCTTCCGGGTTTTTGGTTGTTCATTTTGCCTCATTCCATCTAATTCTTGCTACATCATCATAACCTTTGATCCCTTGGTACCAAAATGTTGCCCAATTTCAGAGTTGTGCCATCGATATGTTCAATAGTTTAATCCTTTTGTAGTTTGTAGCCTTACACACCTTCCTCAGATTCTTTGTCTCATTCACATTCATCTTGTTCCTTTATCTCACGTCGATGATGTGGGAAACATTATGGCCCTCCTTCCACTAGTCGCTTCCTATCGACTTGAGCTCATTATTCGAGAAGTTGATCTAGAGACTCCTTTCTGGTACCTTAGAACTTACATGCCTCAATGGCAAGTTCTTCGCATTCAATGACAGGCTTGCATCATTGGTCTTGAATCGAGTGATTTCACAAGTGTTTGAATTCAGATCATTCTTCACACTTTGTGGATTGTACTAGCAGTACCTTGAGAACCATTGACATTACTGGTGGTCTCTCTCACGCTTTTTAATAGTTTACATCATTGGCTTGTAATCAAGTGATTTTCTAGTATGCTCGACTTCAACACATCTATTCGCATATTAGAAATTGTACCATGGTCAGATTGGGATTCAAGACCCTGGGCTCAAATTACACAAGTCCAGGTTGCGTGGATTGATTCATACATGAATCTTTTGATTGGATGGTTGTGACCATACCTCAGTCTTTTTTGTGGTCATTCTGATTGGATGGCTATATCCATACCATAGACCATTTATTTATCTTATAGATGGTTGCACCCATGCCTTATGAACATGTATTTCCTTTCACTATGTATCATGTATCAGAGATATCAGTTGTACTTGCATCTGCAGGTTCTCTGCAAGGACATTTTGTTTCGGTTATGGATTCATAAAACATTTCACCCCTCCCACTCTCTTAGCCTTCATGCTTTAGGGGGCATCTATTACACAGTAATTTGTCACTAACTATAGATTCCCCGATCTTGGATAATGTCGGTCCATGTTGTTGACATCTATTTCATGTCATGTTGCTAATGACGTGTCAAAACCTTCCTTGTAATCTCAGGAATAATTTCTCAGTTCATTATCCCTGAAGCAGACCCCTTTTTGCCTAAGTTTCTAGGTCATCGTAGGTCAAAAGTAAACCCTCCCGCGAAGATGGTCAAGTTAACACTAGCCCTAGTGAAGTATTCACTTTGTCCCTATGTTGCACCCGTGATGAGCCAAATTTAGCATTTTTTTTAACAATTCGTCGAAACTTCGAGATAAAATTGCTTCGTGGGCAGTCCTAGGGCTGGTTGTTTGGTCAGTTGAGCCGCCTCTCTCCTTTAGGATAATTCTTCCACCTTTTGTGCAACTTCCCTAAGAGATAAGCTCTTCCTCCCATCTCTTATGGAACCTCTCCCTCCTATAAATGTCCCCTCCATGAATGAGATCAGCTAGCTTAGATGTAACTAGATGATAGCTAGATGTAATTTGATATCTTCAGGTTTCTAAGAGAGTAGAGGTACAGAGTGTTATTGGAGTGTGGAAGCAGTCTCGTATGTATTTTGGCTTGAGAGATGTTTGAGTAGAGTTGGTTTGAGAACTTTCTAGCATCAACCTTTTGAACTAAAGAGAGAGTCATTTGTTCCCTTGGGAGATGGATCACAAGTAAATGCTTAGGGATACATGTCGACAGGACCCTTTAAGGAGACTTACGATGTCAAGGCTCGGTTGTAAGTTTTTCTTTGATTTATATTAATACAAATCAATAGCTTGTTTCCTATATCGCATTTTGAAATTGTATGTCGATAGCTTGAGGTTCCTTGACTCTTCAAGTAGATTGTTTGGTTGTTTTCTATTATGTTTGTGGTGTTTCCATACATGTT
The DNA here is from genome assembly GCA_000404065.3 of Pinus taeda. Taxonomy (NCBI): domain Eukaryota; kingdom Viridiplantae; phylum Streptophyta; class Pinopsida; order Pinales; family Pinaceae; genus Pinus; species Pinus taeda. Next base: position 61,558 of record APFE031235956.1, on the reverse strand, counting down.
GTTTTCAAGTATAAGTGATTAGAAGAAAAAGAACTGGAGCGACACGACGAGGACTTCATTGAACGTCGATCTAAAGGTAGGCCTTCATAACACCATATTTCTAAGGAAATTTGCTTTGGTATTATCTTTGTGGTGATTAGATCCACTCTAGGGCTAGAGGGGTTGCCTCTGTCCATAGAGGAATACATAGCCTCCCCTCTCAATATTGCGCAATGTTGTCTTGGTGAGGCAAAGTCTGGGCCAAGACTGCCCAGACTCGCTGACAGGAAACTTAAAGAAAAAGTGAATGTGGATGAATGGAGATGGTGAGTGTAAGTATAAGTGAAAGGTCATGCATGCAAATGGTGAATGACAGATTCAGAAAATGGAACAACATGCATGTGAGTAAGGTAAGTCGTCGAATTGGTGACCATTCATGAAAAAAAATTTCATGCATGCGAAAACATCGAGATAGCAATGGAAACTGAAACGTTGCTAGTACAAGCTAATATGATTAAAATGACAACAAGTGCTCACTAAAATCAAGCAGACAATGTTCACATGAAGCGAAACACAAAAAGCGCCAGAATTGCAACACAAGGCATGGAAAGCGGGCTTACCCCAAAACAATTGAGATGAATGTGCCGACAACTCCTTGATGTGATGTGGGATGTCACAACTGCAAGGTTGGTGTGAGGAATGAGATCTACAACGTCTGGTTGATGAGTTTTTATAAAATCGAGGTTGTGACGCACATGCAACAAATCTAGGGAAAGCGACACTTGGCGGGAGGTTTCTGAAATGATCCTTGCATGTAACCTCTAACTGCAAAAAATAGGTCCCTGAACCAAGGGATGCCTTTGCATGTTGCCTTAGGAGAAGCAACCCATGCATGCAAGTTTGTTTTCCTCGGTCCTAGAGGGAACCGATCAACTCAGCTGCCCATGCAAGAGGTTGCTCAACTACTGGCAGAAAATGCACATTTCTGGTTGGGAGCTGGGCTGGCTCCTTAGAATATTTGTGCAATTTCTGGGAGAGAAGTTGACTGCTACCCATATTTGTACAAATTTTGTGTTGAGAAGCCCAGCTAGGAAGGATTGTGCAATTTTCTAGGTGAAGCTTGCTCAGCAGAATTGCACAATTCTAGGGTCCAGGCAGGCTACTAACTAGGATTGCATAATTTATGGAGAGAAGGATGGTTGCCCTCCAGATTTGTACAAATTCTTGAAGGATTTTCTTATCCTGTTGTTGGACCAAGTGCGGATGAACAACCTGTGAGGGGAATGCATCAATGTTTGATCGACAAGCTGTCTTTCTACAAGAAAATCATTGGAGCTTGTGTACTTGATGAAGCAAGACATGCTGCTGTGAAGGTTAGTAGGGAGGCTCCAAAATGAAGCTAAAGAAAAATTTTGGAGGGTGGTTGTAGGCACTACAACACTTGGTGACACACTGGTAGAACTCCAACGCTTTGAATGGAGCTTGTTCGTGAAAAACAAGTCTAACACCTCCAAAAGTATTGTTTAGTTCTCAGTTCATCTTGGTTTCCACACTTGGTTGATTATAAGATGTAGCATCTCCCACACTCTTGGTCGATTGACACACATTCCAAGCCAAGTCAACACAGTTGTTTCGATTGGGGTTGATGGGTATATTGGTGCACAAGCAGTATAGCCGTCAGAGTCTTATTTTCATCTCTGGTGTTGCTTCATGCCAGCAGGCCTAGGCAGTACCCTGGAGAAGTCAATAGGAACAGAAGCATGGCTCCGCTGCCAGCAAGCCTGGTTAGTACCCTGGTAGAGTTACTTGCATCACCTCTCTATGCAGGAAGCATTTATCTTCTCTCGCCTTATTCATTTTTTCAAGCTTTTTTCACTTTTTCATTTTTTCATTTTTCATCTTCATAACTGTGCATAGCACTTATTCATTTGAGAGGCAGAAGAGGTATCCCAACTTATTGAGAGAAGAAGAGATTATTCCTGCAAAGAAGTAGTTTAGTATACCTCTGACGTGCCTGTTAAGGTTTTCCCCCTCACCTTACTCTACTTGACTGAGCTGACAAGGATCAACCGAAAAACAACCGACTATAGTAGGTGATACTAGTGAGCTCACAAGCATTGTGTTTTCACCAAGGTTCACTTTGAACAATACATATTTTACGTTGATGTATCATGGACTAAAGACAATAAGTTCTTATATAAGAGAGAGGACAACAGATAACCAAATGTTGATAGTTGTATAGGTCCTCTCATACTTACCGAGCTTGTTTCAAGAATCGTACATGGTTTCATGTGAAACTAACCTACGAACAAAACAACCAAACAAACAACAACGCAAAATAGAAGCAGAAGAAAAAGAAAAAGCAAAGTGAGTAAGAAAACACGCAAGCAAGTGAACCAACCAACAAAGCAAGTAAGCAAACAAACATGCAAGAAAACAAACTGAAAGCAAACACTACTCCTACTCCTAAGCTAACGGTGCATGGGCCATCTCACATGAAGTGATACTTCCAATGTAGTCACCGACGCATTGGTTGACCCATGTTGGTGAAGGCATGGTTCACAAACAAGAAAACTATGCAAAACAACAAACAAGAAAGATCCAACAGTGAAGACAAACACACTTCAATTTTACAGGCGACCACAAAACAGAGATGAGTGAAAGTGCATGACATGCACTCTATGGAGCTACCATGGTACTGTGCTACAATGCATGCAGATGTTTAGTCTATGGATTCTCTTGACTGTGACATGCAAGTAAACGTGAGAAAGGTAGACCACTTATGTTGTGCATGTGTGCTTGCTATGTAAGATTCCTCCAATGCATGAGTGATGGGATTGTGTAGTTCGAGTGGAGGAAGTGAAATTGGGGTGCTTGGTTGATATTCAATGCAAAGCAGAGAGTGATGAGAGAGTTGAGTGTTTCAATAATTTCCTGACCAAAAGTGAAACCAATCCCAGGACAGTGAGGACCTGACATAACCATCAACTTGGGCTGAAGTGCCTTGACATTTTGTGGGGTTTCAACTTTGTTGACAGATAGATCATCATAGACGAGTGCCTTAGATAGATTAACAATGATTGAATCAACATTGTGATCAGATGAGGAAGTGAATAGATCATGACAACCAAGATTAGAAAATTCAAGATGTTTGTCATCGATGGGAAGCAAAGATGTTCACCGTCTGTGTTTTCAAGAAAGATAGATGATAGATCAGACGGAATTTTTGAAGAAGATGTGTCCTCTCGCACTGTAATGACAAACTGAAATATGACGTGTCCTGTGAATGATTGGAAGTAGAAACATCCAGAAATGGGTTTTCACAGAGGAAATCAGCAGTGGTAGAATCACAAGGGATGTCAGGATGAAGCAAATGAGGCATGGCTATAAGGGAGTCATCCTTCACCTTGGGTTCTTCTTTAGATTCCCGCACACACTCATCATGAATGATGGGGCAGGTTGGCTACATAACACCAACTCTGTCGATAACTTGATCCTCATTCATAGTAGGTGAGGAGTCTAGAATGGAAGAACACAAGGCAGTACCATCCGGAGGATCAACTGAACGCGAGGATGAAGGTCGAGGGAATGATTCCACGTGACAAACAATAGGTTGGCAAGCCAAATCTGCGCAGATATCAAGAGCAGGTGGGGTGGGAGGATGTGATAGTTCAAAATAGGCATCTGCATGATCTCCCACATCACTTCACAGTGGTGGAGCTGTTTGATGAGGTGAAGGTGGATACTCACTTGTGACAGCCACTGTGTTTGCTCATGATTACGTAGTTCCATCACCGAAGTATGAGTGAGATTTGAGTGATTTCAAGAATTGCAGATTTTTAGATATGTAAAGAAGATACTCAAATATCCCATCAATAAATTCCCAATCAATATCATCTTCGGGGAATCGGTAGGAAATATTACAACAGCCCGTGTAAAACTGTTCAACGGATACATCAGGTGCTTTTCATAATTGCATAATTTCTTTGTTGAGTGCTTGATAGTTAAAGTGATTGAAAGCATGGTCTATCTCTATGACTAGATGAGCAAGCGAATGAATAGATTTTTTAGGCAGCGTGGCACATGAGTGTATTGGGTGCCCGCAAAGTGTGTAGACGAACAACGTGCAACTCATGTATTATTCAAAGAATCCATGTATTTCGCATGAGACTACAACGTCTACCACATGCCTAACCAAGGCTACATAGCCTCCACCATCAAATGTTTTATGAGACAAGCTATCCAAGAGATTTTCCAAGATGATGAAATCATTTCCATAAGACATACACTCAGGTAGAGCAACTCGATAGTTAGTCATGATAAATATGTAGATATTCAAAACATATGTGAGGACCCAACTTGTCATCTGGCCCTCCTTCTAGTGCCAAAATGTTGACGGCATTGGACCCACCAACATTTAAGGGGGTCTCCCCAGTACGAAGTCTCATTTAGACCTCAAACCGCTTGGTGTAGGAGTCCTAGCAGTGGGTCGTACAGTAATGCCTTGACCGTGATTTCACATAGAGGCAAGTAAGATAAATCTATTCGTAGAAATGGTGTGACAACTGTAGTGAGTCAAGGAAGGTGCATGAGAGGTTCTAACACACTAAGGGTGAGGTGAGTGTGCCCCTTGGAAATTTGTAATAGTACTCAGCTTGGAAGGGAACACACGAGCGAATATGCATCACAAGCTGGAAAGCAAGTTAGCGAGCAATCCAAAGCGATGGTTAAACCAACAACACATTTCAGAAAGATTCATACATACATATACAAAATAGTCCATACATGCATGCGTAAGCAAACAAGTATATATATTATTTAAAGTAAACTAGATAGAATAGAATATAATACAACCTATGCATGAAACATGTTGGCTCTGTTATATTAAGTGTAAGTTCCAGTCACAAAATGCATCCATGTCCAACCACTAGTTCCAATAGTGGAACATTACAGCCACAACTGCCTACTCCTCCAAAGAGATATACTAGCTCTGCGCAGTGGAGAAGCCAAGGCTCATTACAATACTCTCCAATCTCTCTCCAAGATAGTCTTATTGGAAGCTTGGCTGACCAAAAGCCTTTACAATGAGTTATGAGGTTCTATTTAGAGAAAAGGGTGGGGTGACCCTTAACATTCCCCTTTGTGACAGTTCATCCTCCCTCATGACTCTTCATCTACTCTATGACTGTTACATCCAACTATTGACACTTGAACTTCCACTTGACACAACGTTACATTACAATGCACATGTGCTCATGTGAGACAAAATGGCTTGAGAAAGCCATGTAAGACATCACTTACTCGGTTTGTTGTGGTGAGACCAACTCTTTGACATGCTTGTGATGGTGAAGGTGGTGAGATGATGCCAAGGTTCGTCGTCCGTGATGGTGTGCATGCACCCCATGGTGACATCTTGCTGAAGAAAACTCTTGCCCCCATTGCATATGGGTGCATTGGTATGGCTCCTCCATCCAACTCATCTGCTAGCATGTGCATGGCCTTCTTGGTGCAACTGAACTGACAACACACTGATGCATAGTGTCCATGTTGATCTTTCAGTGTGTGCTGGTGGTCATGCACATCAAGTATCAACTACATGCTCAGCTCCAGTCGAACTTGCTTCTTGTCTTCACCTTGGTGAGTGTGCTAAATGGGTTGGATCGCATGCATGCGCATAATGAGATGCATGCTTCTAAATCCCTTGCATGCGATCAACAAAACTGCTTACCATGTCTACTCCGTGCCAACTTCGGGAATGGATCTATGACTTGTACAGACGCAGTTTCATTCATGAGTGCATGTTGCACCCCCTTATTATTCTTGTTCCTGTTGCAACCCATTCACTTGTCTGTGCAGCTCATGTTCTTCCTTGATTTGTTGCTTCAACACATGAAACTCCTTTTTTGTTCCATTCTCTATCTTCGCACAATCGCACCATCACCTCATAGCCTGAGTCTCCAAAGTTGCTTTCATCATCAATGGATCTGCTTGAGCTTGCAACTTTGTTATGCCTCTATGTTGTCAACAACCTTATTCTTGCATTTAATACATCTGATATGTTGCCTTCAACTATTATTCATGATGCTTCTCATTATGATTTTGTTGTCGTCATATCTTGATTTCCTTGTCACGAACAACTTGATGTCTTCGTGAGTAGGCAAGCTCATAGACACTTGATCGATTGCATCCCAAAGTGTTCTCTGAATGGTGTCTTTGACTTTGTTCTCCTAGAAACCATTGTAGCTGTACTGTTGAGAGGCAGATGAACACCTGCGATACTTGGAGACATGTCAACACTCATGGCAAGCAATCTGTCAAAGAAAAATGAAAATGATCTTGAGAACTGACTTGCAGCATACCTAGGTGACTGATCACGAAGGTCGCGTAATTTTTGCCGAGAGGTCGAGAGACTGACTACCAAGACTGCGCAAGGCACAACTTGGGGTGCTGGGTGGCTGACTGATTGTTAGAACTGTGAAATGCACATTCCAGTCTGGCTGCTGACTGCTGGAATTTCACAATGCACAATCTCAACTGGCAATGGTTGTAGGCTCAGTGACTGCATTGTGAAATTTTCTAGGCTAGCAGTCAATGTCCCTCAGAATTGTGCAATGAAATACTGGAGGATAGTCACTAGGAAGAAATGCAAATTTCCTAAGAGGAAGCAAAAGCCTTCCCTCTCAGGATTGCGCAATTAAATTGCGGGATTAGTTTTATGCTGCTTATTCAATTAATATATTTAATTAAAGGTAATATTATTCTTGAACTAGTTTTTGGAGTTCTTAAGAGATTAAATTAAAGGATTATTGATTAGGCATTAAGAGAATATTTATCCTTGATTAAAGAAGAGCTAAAAGGCCATAACTCTTATGGTTCTATAGGAAGCTTTTGACTAAGAGAGGGACAACCTAGATAAGGAAGGAAGAGGGAGAAGGAAGGGAGGGATGAATTATTCGTGGGGGGTGAGCAAAGAGTTCCAATTTTTGCTAATTTCCAAGCCTCCATCCCTATTAAGGTTACGAGGGTGTTTTATGATTTCAATAGCTTCTCTAACTTTCCTCTTGAAATGGTGTTCTTCATTAGCAATGACTTTAGTGTCTTCAAGGCATATATGGTGATTAATTTTACCTACATGCTCAGCCAAGGCTGAAGAGCAGGTTCTTTCGTTACGGATATCTGCACCATGCTCTTTGAGCCTAATCCTCACAGACCTACCCGTTTCCCCTATATATTGTTCCCCACATGAGCAATTGATGATATAAACCCCTTTCTGTTGAAGTTGTTCTTGGCTGTCCTTTACTGATTTCATTCTTTGTTTGATGGTTGACCAGGGTTTGAATGAAGTCTTTATATATTTCTTTCTGATAATTTTAGCTATCTTGTCAGTGACTCCTTGAATGTATGGAAGGTAGGCATTAGAAGTCAAGGTGTCTTTCGACTTGTTTGTATTATTTTCAGATTTTCCTTTTTGAATGGCTTTGAATATGCTTTTATTGTTGTATCCTAGGTTGGCAAATGTTCTTTTTAGGTAAGTAATCTCATCTTCAGTATGGTTTTCATCTGAGATTCTACAAGCTCTAGTGAAGAGGGTCCGCAGCACCCCTATCTTTTGAGCTGGGTGGTGGTGTGAATCAGCATGCAGGTAGTTATAAGTATGAGCTTTCTTTCTAAATACTTTATGACCTATGGAACCACCATTTCTTCTTATGAGGAGAATGTCCAAGAATGGTACGCAGTTATTCTCCTCTATCTCCATCGTAAATTTGATGTCCTCAGATATGCTATTAAGATGGTTTAAAAACTTATTAAGTTCATTATCACCATGAGGCTAGTTGACACTGGTGTCATCCATAAACCTAACCCAAGATTTAGGTTTTAATGGGTATGTATCTAGAGCCTTCTTTTCGAATTTTTCCATGAAGATATTTGCTACGATCGGTGAAAGAGGTGATCCCATAGCAACACCCTAAGTTTGTTCAAATATTTCACCTTGGAAGGAGAAAGCGGCACCTGGTGGGAGGTTTCCGAAATGATCCTTGCATGTAACCTCAAACTGCCAAAAATAGGTCCCTGAAACAAGGGATGCCTTTGCATGCTACCTTGGGAGAAGAAGCCCATGCATGCAAGTTTGTTTTGCTCAGTCCTAGAGTGAACTGGTCAACTCAGATGCACATGCAAGAGGTTGCTCAACTACTGGGAGAAAATGCACATTTCTGGCTGGGAGTTGGGTTGGATGCTCAGAATATTTATGCAATTTCTGGGCAGAGCAGCTGACAGCTGCCTAGATTTGTGCAAATTTTGGGCTGAGCAGCTGACTACTACCTAGATTTGTGAAAATTTTGGGTTGAGTAGCTTAGCTGGGAAGGATTGCGCAATTTTTTGGGTGAAGCTTGCTTAGCAGAATTGCACAATTATGGGGTCCAGCAGGCTACTAGCCAGGATTACGCAATTTCTAGAGGGAAGGATGGTTGCCCTTCAAATTTGCGCAAATTCTTGAAGGAGTTGCTCAACCTACTACTGGACCAAGTCTGGATGAATAACCTGTGAGGGGAATGCATCAAGGTTTTATCAACAGGCTGTCTTTCTGCAAGAAAATCAGTGGATCTTATGTACTTGATGAAGAACGACATGTTGTTGTGAAGGTTGGTAGGGAGGCTCTAAAACGAAGCTGAGGAAAAATTTTGGAGGGCGGTTATAGTCACTACAACACCAAGGGAAAGAGACTTTGTTCACGATGTGGAAAAATCTGACAGAGTTGTTTGAGAACAATAGTGATCATAGGAAGCTAGCACTCAAGGAAAAGCTTTGAAGTATTAAGATGCAAAATAATGAAACAATTTCACAGTACCTGAGCAAGTTTACATAATTTTGTGATGAACTTGGTGGGGTCAGTGTTACTTTCCTTGAAAAATATCTGGTAGCTCTAGCCGTCTTGGGCCTTCCCAAGAGTTGGCATAGTTATCAAGACTCGATAAATGGTAGAGAGAAACTACCAAGCTAGGAGTGGTTATGATTTGATATAGTGCAGGAAGAAATAAGGTGGAGAAATAGGGATGGGACTTCATCCAAGGGAAAGGATGAAGATAATTGTGCCTTAGCTGGAAAGGACAAGAAAGGGAAAGGGAAGAAATCCCAATCCAAAGCAGAATCTAGTCAAGGGGGAAAGACCAAAGACTTGTCCAAAATCAAGTGCTTTCACTAACATGAATTAGGACGCTATTCCATGAAATGTCCACATAAGAAGACAAGCAAGAAGACTGCATGAGGATTAGTGGGTGAAGCCTTGGCTTCAAAATTTGAACTTAATTTTACCCTCATTGCATGCATGACCAACACAATGATGGGTAGTGTGTGGTATCTTAACAGCGATGCCTCATTCCACATGATGAGCAACAAAGAATTTTTTAACGACTTGGAGGAGAAGATCCCATGATGCACATCAAGATGGGAGATGGTGGAAGGTGTAACACGACTGACATTGGTACAACTACATTCTAGAGGGATTTTGGCTCCCCTCTCAGACTCAAGGATCTGATGTATGCACCGGGTCTAAATAAGAATCTAGTTTCCATCGTGTTCTTGGAAGATCATGTATACGGTGTGATATTCAGCATCGTGAAGGCTTTCTTGAGACACATAGCCATAGGACAAGTGAAGCAGATCAAGATTCAAATGAATAACCTCTACAAATTATATGTGGAAGACTTTGCAACATTAAGCACAAGAGCAGAGAAGGTACAGAGCCGAGATGTCAGTCAATTATGGCATAGAAGACTTGGTCATTTTCATCATGGTGCTTTGAATATTATGCAACATATTTCTACAAGCCTCCCCAATGGACCATTACAGCAGCCAGATACATGCAAAGGGTGTACCTTGGGGAATTACACAAAAGTCACCTTCAATTATTGGGACAACACGACGCATGCAATCCTTGAAAGGATCCACTCTGATGTATGTGGACCCTTCTTAACAACCTCCACTTCCAAGTACACATATTATGTTATTTTTGTAGATGATTTCTCACGGAATTTTTGGATCTACTTCATGCAGAAGAAGGACCAAACATTCTCCAAATTTTTTGAGTTTAAAGCACTTCTTCATAAAGAGTTTGGCATTTATTTATGAAAATAATGGAAAATGGGAGAAAAGGAGGATGAAAGTAACATGTTACATGTGAGGAGGAAATTGAAAAAAAATAGAGGAAAATGAAGAAAATAGAGGCCTCAATGATAAAAATGCTTATGAGGATGAGTTCACAGCTTTTTTCAGTTCATTCTTTGGTTCTCTCATTCTACCCTCTATCTCTCATACTCTTACACAGAGTATTCTTGTATCATCCTTGGAGCACTTTGGCATACTTTGGATTTGGAGCAAGAAGGCAAAGGAAAAGCAGGAGAAGTCAAGAGGACAATGGAATCAACAACTACATCGGGTTTTCTTTGTAGGTATCGAGTTGCATGTATGACTTCCTTGCTAGTTTTGGCATGCATTGCATATGCATGTGGTTGTTTGGTTATCATATGTCATTTCTATGGAGGATTGTATTATTGAGAGTGGTTTTACCTAGCCTTGCCATTTCTTAGATAACCTTGGTGTTGTGGGTTTGACCATTTTGTTTTCTAGTTGGTGCTCATGTTCCTTATGGTTATGGGTTGATTTATTAGTTCTTGGAGCCTTGGTTGTACAAACACTCTGGAACCCTTGGTGAGTTGAGTTACTAGTCCTGGAAGCCTTGGTTGGACAAATGCTCTAGAGCTCGATGGAAACTGTGGGTTGAGTTACTAGTCCTAGAAGCCGGGTTCGAACAAACACTCTATAGCCCTGGAAAAAGTTTATAGAGACCAATATAGTGATGGTTAGTGACGTCCAACCATGAGGTGGCATCATTGGATGAGGATTGAGGTGGTTTTGCCTATGGAAGCCCTAGTTTGGTTTTATTTTAGTTATTCCATGAGATCCCACATTCATACTTGGAATATGGCATGAGGTGATTGAATGAAAGAAATATTTGGTGGAATATAAAAAAACTGAAACCTTATTGACCTCCCTCAAGTGTTATAGGACTTGCAAGGGATAAACCACCCTTCTAGATGCCCAAACCATAAGTTAATCCTTTGTTTTTGTTTACTGGACCCCTAAATGTCGGCACACCACTTCTAGAATTTGACTGTAACCCTCTAGTTGCATACACAAGTCTATAAGGGACTGACTGCAGTATTTTTCACTTAGTTCTAAGCCTGCAACTATGATATCTGAGGCATTGTTTTAGGGCTAGACTCCAGAGCACTTCTCATAACTTGATGAGACTTTCCAAAACCATAAATGACACAAAGACAAATAATATAACACAAAACTTGATCAATGAATTGACCTAACTGAGCCCAACCATGACAGTCATTCTGTCAAACATATGACGAACATGTAATATACAAGTCATGAATGCATATTTAAACATAGGAATTTGATAGTTATCTAAGAATCATCAAGAAGGTCTAATTCCCTCTCATAATAACTGCAATTACATATATTATCTCATGCATTAATTAACCATTCATTGACAAATCAAAACAAATCAAGAGACATAAGTAATATATATCACATAACCAACATATAACAAATAAATAAACCTCGGCAAGTAGCCATAAGATAACCATAATGATCAACACATATGCTCATAGATCTCAATAGTAACTTCTCTCTTTGTTTCGACAACAATAATAACTTCAATAAGCTTGTCCACGTCAACAATCTTGTCAATAATGGAAGTTTGGACCACCATATCATCTAACACAACAACATCCACCAAACTTTAGCGATTGTTGATTAATCAAAACAATCCACCATGTACGTTGATTGTTGACTAGTCAAAACAATCCACCCTGTACATTGATAGGTTGGAAGGAAATTAAAATTCTAGGAGAATATTACAAACAAAAAAAATTAAGGGTCCAGTCCAAAAGATATTGTGTCAACCATTCACATCCTTTAGAACCAAATCAATGCAAGTATTGGGTCATTCAAGGGCCATGAACCTGGGATCCAATCAACTTAAATTGTGTTAGGAAGTCTAACGTCAAGAAAAATACCAACTCCCCATGGCAGAGTCCATTTCAAATGATCATCGATCAAAATCCATAAGAAGGCCTCATTGAGATCTAAGACAAGGAAATATTGTATTGGGCCAGATGGGACAACAATGTGTCTGCTCCAGAAGTATATTTTAATAGCTTACTATGGTCTACTTCTATCTAGAGAAATGGAAATGCTATAGATTAAATTGATATCCCAATCAGTTAGACCTGATCTAGAAAATATTATTCCTTAGAAGCATTCTTGTACCCTTCCCATAATTCATAAATGTAACATGTTCAATTTTTTGGTAGCTTACCTACCAAGACTAATCCGGGTCTAGGTGTGACAAAGGACCCTTCCAAGACATTTTACTTTCGTGATGTGTTAAATTGCATTTTTAAAGAAACATAAATGAATAAATCTGCATGTTGTAAAGAAGAAGGAACATGACAATCATCAACAACATAAAATAACAAGACGTTGATAACAGAGTTTGTCTAGGAGGGACTACGTCTCCGGGCCCCGATGTCAAGATGGTGTAGGCCGCTACATTAAGTATTGTCACTAGTGATGATGTACATAAGAGATGATGTCGCTATCATACAAGGAAAATGCCCTCGCACAACAGTGGCTCGAAGAGATGTTCCACTACAGGAACTCTCAGTCAAAAAGGACTCCTATCAGTATGACATAAACTCATGCATGATGATCATGAGCATCCCGCCAACATGGCATAAAAGGGATCTCAATGCAAACATACATGGCGACAACATGAGTATCCCATTAACATAACAACAAAGGGATCTCAAACAAAACATGACGAATCATGACAACAAGTACATCCCACAAATGATTCAACATCACACCAAGCAAGAATCATGAGACAAGTAAGAAACAAGATCCCACATCAAACATCAAATATGGATTTGTGCAACACAATGCATAGCAAAAATAAGTACATGAACGCACTGCATATACCTCACATCTAAGGGCTATCTAAAGAAAAGGATGTCAAACCATTGAAGCTAGCCATACCATCAATCTCGCGGTGTCGAATCTCATGGAATGACTTCTCATACGTTGAATACTAGCACCTGCACTCCACTTTGGAAATTGGCTGAAAAATGAAATGAGAAAATGGAAAATCTGAACACACCATCAAATTTGTGGTGTCAAATAGTGCAAAATCGACTGTCAAATTTCTGAATTTTGAAAAAGTGGAAATCTGGGGCTTAAGGAATCTTTTAGATTCACCATATATTCCTCAAAGATTCCCTCCTCCGGGTCCTCTGAAAATCTGTTGCTCAAATCAGGAAACCGACTGCGCAATCGGGTTCATGTTGCTGAGAGATGTAAGATAAACATAAAATTTGTCTGATTTGGACACTGCAAAAATTTTACCCTCTTGAGAATTTCGCTCAATCATGGTTCTCCCTGCCTCTTCTCTGGGCTCATGGTTCCACCTGCAAATAAATTAATTAAAAAATTTGGTCTCCGTTTTCGTGCGCGCTCCTGGTTCCCCCATGCTTGTGGATGCACTGAAAAATGAGGTTTATATAAATCTTTGGGCGGAGTTTTTCAAAAAACACGTTTGGGCAGATTGGTATGAGATCTGTTTATTTGGGAGGGGGTCGGGCAGTCAAACCTTGCCCCCTCCCATTTTACATAGCCAAATTTGTTTTTAGGGGGGTTGAGTCCACATTGGGCGGCCCACCCCTTTACTCCCCTCAGCACATATTAAATGGGCGCGTTGGATGATTGGCGCATGAAGTTGTGGTACATGGTACTATTATATGAGGTTGTCGCATGGGTGGGGCCGACCCTCCCCCCGACTGTGGGTTCAACTCCCACCGGCCTCCCTTAATGTGGCATATGGTAATGGTTTTGGGGGTGTGGGCCGGGTCCACTGAGGTGGCCCATACCCACCCCATAGTAAGTTTAAGTTGTTACGTGGAGGTTGGAGGCTCCAACAGGGTGATGGCTGCCGGCCCAATCAA
>APFE031235956.1:30416-47271 GCA_000404065.3 Pinus taeda | reverse complement strand
CTAGGTTTCATGCCCCAAGGTCAGTCAAATTGTAGGACACTTAAACTTGGCCCACAACCTAACTTTGACTAGCTCGTTCTCCCTCATACGAGCTCGGATTGATGAACCATTCACATTGTTGCAATTAGGACGACAAGATCTATGGTTTAGTTCTAGTTCGAAAACATTCTAGCCACTTTGATTTTTGAGCTTCCATAAGCCCTCTTTGTCATGTGTGGGTCTTTGGAGCCACCTAGATCAATCTTCCCCACTGAGGAGCTTTTGATCCTCCAAAAGCATGAAAAATAATCTGCAACTTATCTGTACCTTGTCTGCATCACAAACGTCCTGAAAGGTCTCACTTCCATCTCCTTCACCTTTGTTCTTCGGAGCCCTAAGCGATGAGCCGAAACCTGCTACCTCTGCAACCTGTAGTACATTGTTTTTGCAAATTACATGCTTGTCTTTCATGACCAACTAATGAACCAAGCATCCCATACTTTCCATGATCCGAATGGAAAATGGCATCAACCCATGGTATTCATCCACCTATGTTATTCATCCACCCATGCAATTTACCCACGGTATTGTAAGTGGAATCCACCCATGGTATTGTAAGTGACATCCACCCATGGTATTCATTCACCCATGGAATTGACCCATGGTATTGTGACATCCACCCATGGTATTCATTCACCCCTGGAATTGACCCGTTGTATTGTGACATCCACCCATGATATTCATTCACCCATGGAATTGACCCATGGTATTGTAATTGAAAAATATTGTAAGTAACAAGTCGCATTTTGTAAAAGGATAGATTGTCGACCACAATGTAGTCCTTACAGTTATTATCTATTTTAATAAAAAAAACTTTGTGGTTTTGTTTATTGAGCATTCTACTCTTTTTCTTCTGGCAATTTTTCAAATCTTGGGGGCCTCCCCCCCAAGATATATTTCAATGTTTAGATCTTGGGGGCCTCCCCCCAAGATCCGGATCAATGGTATTAGAGCAGGTTATGATTCCATGGGAATGAGAGTTTGATGCATATTTCAATTTCAAAATTTGCATCAATATTCAACAAACTTCAGGCACACATTGCAACCTCCACATAGCACTTTCTTGGGCCAAGTAGGAAGAATCTTTCTTTTTTCATTTTTTTGCAGGATTTTTTTTTGGGCGGCGAGTTTGCAGATCATATATAAAACATTTGATGCAATTTTTACCAAAAAAAAATAATATATCTAGATTCCTTTCGAAAAAATACCAAAATTAAAAAAAAAAATCGGCTGAATCGGAGTCTCGATGAGGGAGATATCGTTGATTTAAAATCAGCTATGTTGTAGAATTTTTTTCTAACGACAACTAGTGGATGGCAACTCTCCTATAATTTTTTGAAGTTTTTGTGTAGGACTTTAGAAAAAGGATTGTAGATCTGAGCTTTTCTTGAAAAATCGCCCAATTTTAAAAAAAAATGGGTCGAATCGGAGTTCGGATGTGAGAGATATCACTGATTTAAAATCAACTATTTTTTCAGAACATTTGTGACGGCAAAAAAATTGCAGCGCGAATCTGAGATTCTAGAGTGTCAAGATAAGGATTTCCAACACATGGGAAGATGAAAAATGGTCCTTCTACTTCCAAAAATAGGTTATAATAAATATTCTGAGTTATATTGACCGAGTTATGTCCAATTTAATTCTGGAGCAACATTTAGAGCAGGTTCCCATTGGAAACATGCCATCCCACCCCACTTTAGTAAGCACATGCCTCACATTCATCAGTTTCAGCATAGCAGCATTCGCCTTGGGTTATTTGGAGACGTGCCCTCCCACCCTAGGCTATGTAGGCACCTGCTACTTCAGCAACAACCAACATCATGGTTATCTGTCAACCACAGAAAATCCTTGTCATCGAAGTCCATTTGCTAGGGCACACACTGTTAGTATCACAGTTGGTCACAAGCATTACAGGGTATCTCTATCCTCAAATCTTTGTTTGTCATGGTTATGGGTCATCCACAAACCCACACTTCATCAAAGTCCATTTGTTAGGCCGCACACTGTTAGTATCACAGTTGGTCACATGCATTACAGGGTATCTATATCCTCGGATCTTCGTTCATTATGGTTATGGGTAATCCACAAACCCACACTTCATCGAAGTCCATTTGCTAGGCCGCACACTATTAGTATCACAATTAGTCACAAGCATTATAGGGTTTCTCTATCCTCGGATCTTCGTTCATCATGGTTATGGGTTAACCACATAAAACCCTTCTCTTCAGTCGCTCTTCATATTCAACAAAGGCTTCGTAGGAGGCAACTTCACGCAATGGGGACCATTGCTTCTTAAGGAGGGAGGAATGATTCGAATGGAAAATAGCATCAACCCATGGTATTCATCCACCTATGTAATTTACCCATGGTATTATAAGTGGCATCCACCCATGGTTTTTATCCTCCAATGGTATTGTAAGTGACATCCACCCATGGTATAGAGTGACATACACCAATGGTATTCATTCACCCATGGAATTGACCTGTGGTATTGTGACATCCACCCATGGTATTCATTCACCCATGGAATTGACCCGTTGTATTGTGACATCCACCCATGATATTCATTCACCCATGGAATTGACTCGTGGTATTGTAACTGAAAAATACTATAAGTAACAAGTCACATTTTGTAAAAGGACATATTGTCCACCAAAATGTAGTCCTTACAGTTATTATCTGTTTTAATAAAAAAATTCTTTATGGTTTTGTTTATTGGGCATTCTACTCTTTTTCTTCTGGCAATTTTTCAGACCTTGGGGGCCTCCCCACCAAGATCCATTTCAATGTTTTAGTTCTTGGGGGGCTCCCCCCAAGATCCAGATCATGCCACGAGTTTATAACACATACTCGATGGTCAAGTTTACAACAAAATGGACACAATACCCTAGCTATGAAAACAAGGCCAACATATCATTGTTGCTTCAACAAGTGATGGAAAACACATCATCACTGCAACACATGATTTACAACAATAAGGCCGAACACTATTTTTGTTTTGACAAGTGATGGAAACACGACATCACTTTCACAGTTTATCATGCAACTCAAAATAAGACCCATCATCATTGTTGTTGAACAAGTGATGGAAATCACATCATCACTTTTATATTTTAAAATGCAACAAATAATTTACAAAAGCATGACCATGACAAGCTAACATATCTAGAAACCATTTTTCACTTATCAAGGTGAATGGGTCGCCTCCTTGTGGCACATTCGATGGTTGAACAACTACTTCACATGGTTCATGTACTGACACTTTGTCTTTAAGGCACTGCTCTGGATGGAGCCCCCAACATGTGGATCTTTGATGGCCACTTTTGTCACAATGACTGCAATAGATCTTCTTCCTCTGGACCTGCTTAACATGTCTTTTTACCTACTGTTTGAGAGGGCCTTTCACACCTCATCCTTTTGTGTGTTGCCATTCTTTTCCAACACTTAGAAAATGTATGGTTATGTAAATCCACAAAAGGTACATGTTTTTCGATTCCATGATTTACGTTCATCTTTAACAACATGATTATAACCGAAATGAACATTCGCATATCGAGAGTGGTTATACCTTTCCTTGTTGTCTCTGGTGTAAGTATGGCGATGAGAGCTTGCCTTAGCTCTTTCCCTGCAATGGGCACTGCCATGGGATGATGAGGATGTGTTCCCATCATTCTCTTTCCTCGATGATTTCAACGATGTCTCGGAAGAATATGACATCTTCGAGCATTCTCCCTCAGTGTATCTCAAGCTTGCAAATTGAGGTCTCTGCACAACCTCTAATGGTTGAGTTATGCCTTAGTTATTAACGCCAATTTCTTTTTCCTCCTCGTGCCTCATCCTGGTAAGGAGCCTCATGTTTGTCCTTATAATTGGGATCTCCACATATCCAACAGAAATCATACTATGTGAAGACGAAACAAAAAGGAAAGCAACATAGTTTACCCCCTCTATCGATTTGGAAAGAACTGATGAGGGCTTCTCATCATTTGTTGTTGGTGGTTCACTAGCTGTCTCATTGCATTCTCCAACTTCATTTCTGACATACCCAAGTCCTACCTGATGAGGTAATTCCTCTACTCTGATGGGGTTGACAATGCCTTAGCCATTAATGCCCAAGCCTTTTCCCTCACACCCCATTCTCTTCAACAGTTTGGAGCCAATTCCTGTGGTATGATTTTCAAAAACAATGAAATCATCATCAAGACACATACATGAATTATGAGAACTACTTTTTACCTCACATGGCTCATGTTGCAGATTTTCCAAGGCCTTGTCCTTTGCTTGCAACTGTCGTAGAAAACTATGTTTCTCCTATTTCTCTTCACGCAAAATCATCTTCAATTCAGTGTTATCTATTTGAAGATTCTAGTTGTTGTGCTTTAGTTCCTCCAGGGCCTCTTCCATGGCTTGCAACTAAAGTTGCAATCGCTCCTTTTCCTCTGTCTCTTTTTGTAGAGCTTCATACATTATTTCCACTCTTTTCGAAATTTTGAGCATGGTCTCGTATATCGCTTTTTCATCCTCTATTGTTGCACGTTCCATTGTTCATGCTTGCAATTCACATCCACGCAAAGACCGCTCCAATACCACTTGATCCAAGTCCGGGTGTGACAAAGGACCCTTCTAAGACCTTTTACTTTCATGATGTGTTAAATTTCATTCTTAAAGAAACATAAATGGATACATCTGCATGTTATAAAGAAGAAGGAACATGAAAATCATCAGCAACATAAAATAACAAGACGTTGATAACAGAGTTCATGCAAGAGGGACTACGTCTCCAGGCCCCGATGTCAAGATGGTGTAGGCTGCTGCATTAAGTGTTGTCAATAGTGATGATGTACATAAGAGATGGTGTCACTATTAGATAAGGGAAATGCCCTCATGCAGGAGTGGCTCTAAGAGATGTTCTGCTTCATGAACTCTCTATCAAAAAGGACTCATATCAGTATGACATAAACTCATGCATGATGATCATGAGCATCCCACCAACATGGCATAAAAGGGATCTCAATGCAAACATACATGGTGACAACATGAGTATCCCATCAACATAAGGACAAAGGGATCTTAAACAAAACATGACGAATCATGACAACAAGTACATCCCACAAATGATTTCACATCACATCAAGCAGGAATCATGAGACAAGTAAGTAACAAGATCCCACATCAAACATTAAACAAGGATCTGTGCAGCACAATGCATAGCAAAAAGAGGTACATGAACACACTGCATATACCTCACATCCAGGGGCCATGTAAAGAAAAGGATGTCAAATTCTAAAGCTAGCCATACCATCAATCTTGCAGTGTCGGATCTCATGGAATGACTACTCGTACGTTGAATGCTGACACCTGCACTCCAATTTGAAAAGTGGCTGAAAAATGAAATAAGTAAATGGAAAATCTGAACACACCATCATATTTGTGGCATCGAATAGTGCAAAATCGACTGGTAAATTTCTGAATTCTGAGAAAGTGGAAATTTGAGGCTTAAGGAATCTTTTAGACTCCCCCTAAATTCCTCAAAGATTCCGTCCTCTGGGTCCTCTGAAAATCTGATGCTCAGATCAGGAAACTGACTGTGCCATTGAGTTCGTGTCGCTGAGAGGTGTGAGATCGACATAAAATCTGTCCAATCTGGACATTGCAAAAATTTCACCGTCCTGAGAATTTTGCTCAATCATGGTTCCGCCTGCAAATAAATTAATTAAAAATCATCATCTTGGTTTCTGTACACGCTCTTGGCTCCTCCATGCTTGTGGGTGCACTGAAAAATGAGGTTTATATAAATTTTTGGGAGGATTTTTTCAAAAAACATGTTTGGGTGGATTGGTATGAGATCCGTTTATTGGGGAGGGGGTTGGGTAGTCAAACCCCGCTCCCTCCCATTTTACATAACCAATTTTCTTTTAAGGGGGTTGGGTTCGCATTAGGCAGCCTGCCCCTTAACTCCCTTCAGCACATATTAAATGGGTGTGTTGGATGGTTGGCACGTGAAGTTGTGGTACATGGTATTGTTATATGAGGCTACCGCGTGGGCCAGGCCGACCCTCCCGCCGGCCATGGGTTCAACTCCCACTAGCCTCCCTTAATGTGGCATATAGTAATGGTTTTTCGAGTGTGGATTGGGTCCACTGGAGGTGGCCTACGCCCACCACATATTAAGTTTAAGTTTTTACGTGGAGGTTGGAGGGTCCAATGAGGTGATGGCCGCCAACCCAATTAATTTTTATTTGGTTTAGGTGGGTTGGGGGGGGGATGACGAGGGTCATGGCCCGTCGGCCAATTAAAATTTTATATGATGGTTGGGGGGGTGGCAAGGTTGGTGGCCTACCACCCCAAATATATATATCTATATATTATTATATATTATATATATATATAATATTATATATATATATAAATATATTATATATATATATATATATATATATGTTTTTTTCTATTAAAATAGGGATGATTTTCAAATCCTTAGAAAATAAGTGATATCGGGCAATTTAACGAGGCCACGATTTCGACCATTTTTGGGAGCCAGGTTTCATAGCCTGGGGTCAGTAAAATTGTAGGACACTTAAACCTAGCCCACTGCCCAACTTTGACCAAAACTTTGACTGGCTCGTTCTCCCTCATACGAGCTCGGATTGATGAACCGTTCACACCATTGCGATCAGGACGACAAGATATATGCTCTGGTTCTAGTTCGAAAACATTTTGGCCACTTTAATTTTCAAGCTTCCATAAGCCCTATCTGTCTGTGTGGGTCTCTGGAGCCACCTAGATCAAAGACCTTTAGCAATAATTTCCAAAGTTGAACCAGCTTGTTTCCCACCCAAATGATCTAAACCAGACAACATACCTATGGTAATTGGATGGCCATGGATCAAGCCCTAACTCCCCACCTAATAGGATTATCTTAGAGCAAGTGTGTAACTCAGGTGGAGCTAGCACAACACCAACAACACCTGAACCAACATAGACTAGAATTTATCGAATGACATCCACAAAACCATTTAATTATTCCATCTTGGTTCCTTTTTTCCTGAGCTAGACTCCTCCTTATTGTAAACACCCGAATTTGCATAGCTCCACCTTAACATAAAACCATTTTTTATGTTATTAATTAATTGCTTAGCTTTTGTCACCTTAAAATTACCACGATAGCTCGTATCTGCATTCTTCTCAACACCATTTTTACCTAAATGTTGACCCACCTCAACACCCTCCAACATACTACTGAAGCCCCTTACAGGAAATTAAGAGTATGCCCACTCCATGGCATGGAAAGAAAGTAATCAAAGTAATGCAATACAAATGTCTACCATACTGCACTATCAATCCAGAGGGGTGTCTCGCCACAACATATATGAGGACACCAAGAGGATAAAATTATTTCATCTAAGTACAAATAGACCACTCACAATTGTTTCTTCTTCACATCAGTCCTAATATCTGCCACCTTAGGAATATGAGAAGGATAGTGCATGTTATCAGCCCTAGTAGTTGTAGGATATCTACCACGATAACCCTACCATAAAAAACATTCGCTTTATTGCAACTCCATATTCATGAATCCTATGGCACCTAGCTCATTATCAATTGGATTTACTAATGTGGGTGTTGCATATCGAAAACCATTATACTTATATCCATATCAGATTTTCTCTAATCAGCATATTATTTTCCAACTTTGAAAATAGAGTGGACCATCTCGGTTCAATAATATCCTATTTATCTAGAATACTTAGTACTTTATTTATTTGAAAAGGGATAATAACATATTATTTCATTTATTTAGAAAATGTTATTAATTTAGAAAAAGTTTTATTAATTCAGAAAAAGAAAAATATATGAAAGTTATTTCAATTAATTCTTATAACTTTTAAGAATAACACCTTATTTATTTGGAATTATTTATTTATTTGAAAAATGATAATAGTATATTATTTTGTTAATTTAGAAAATTATATTAAGTTAGAAAAAGTTTTATTAATTTAGAAAAAGGTAAGATATATATGACAAATTATTAAAATTCGAAATACTTTAAAGATTTTTTTTAATTTTTTTTTAACTAATAGATAAAATATTCAATATTCAATATTCATCTTGTTTTGAGGATGAACCACTTGATTCCAAACCCAAAAACATTGATTATATGAATAATTCTAAATGAATCACAAAGCTAATATTCATATTCATATAAATAAAAAAAATAATGATTTTAATAAATATAAAAAAATGATTAATTTAATAAATATAATAAAATTCTTAAACTGAGAATATTTTAAAGATTTATTAATTTTAAATTAAAAAAGATTCAATATTATCTTAATTTTATAAAAATTAATAAAAATCAAATAAATATTTGGATTGAATTAAGTATAATAATTTGTTTTTTTAAATTTTTTTATAAAATAATAATAAAATTAAAAAATATATCTCAAATACAAACATGAATAATTTAGTGAAAACACTTTATTTTAATTTTTGAAAAAAAAAATCAACCTTACATATGAACACTTTATTTAATTTTTAAAAAAAAATCAACCTTCTATGCTCACTATGATGTAAACAACTTAAACATATCATTTATTAAAACTATACAAAACCTCGTGAAAGGGGATAACATTTTATGTTGAAACGATTTACTTAAACTGATAAATAAAATGAAGTGTATTAGAGGTTGATAAAGGGTCTCATTATTTTATAATGACACAAGTAGCATTTTATGTTAAAAAATAAATTGAGCATAAAAGTTTGATGAATAATATAAAAGTACAATTTAAGTTTTAAAAGAGAAAAATCAAAATATATTTTAAAAAAATGATAATAAGCAATTTTAATAGTATCTAGGTAGCTAGAAAGCCCCTCACACAAAAATACTCTTTAATTAATTAGTCAATGATTATTTTTTATTTTTTCAAAAATAGCAATATTATTTTTCAAAAATATTAATATGTATATTTTTTAAATATCAATATAGTATGACAAAAATTTAAGAATATATATGAAATATCATAATCAAATAAAAAAGCATCAATTTATAGATATATGTTCAAATCACTAACAAATGTGTCAAAACATATCTTAGTTGATGTTTTAAGTAAATAGAAATTGTCATTAATAATTAGAGTGTAGATTAGTCCATTCATAAAATAGAAGGTTTTAGTGTGGTTGAGGTTTGCAACACCTCCATCCATCACATAGAACCTATTAATGGTAGAAGAAGGCATTATTATTATCGATCTGACATCCAAATTCTTGTCATGGAAATGGGGTCTTAAAAGTTTTAAAATTTTCAAACTCCATGAAACTTAAAATATATATCGTCATCACGTTCAACATGTCGATAGATTTCCAGTGATATAATTTTTTTTGAAAACTAAGATCCAGATCACAAGATATGGCCGCTAGAAGTTGAGCCATTAACTCTTGCCATGTGGCACCCATGTGGACCACACATGGCATCCCTCCACACCTTCATGGAAGGTCCACATCCCTACACCCTCAAACATGTGTCCCTAGCCATGTCTGTGTGCCATTGCCACATCATTAGCCTTCTCGGGCCCCATCAATCTTGTCACACAGTCGTGTCCACGTTATAATAATATTGGCCTGTAGAGCCCTCCCTTAACACTTGTTGCACTACACCATGCAACTATGGCATGGACCCTTGGTCGATCAATCGCCTTCATTCTGCAGAAAACCAATAGTCGAGATTAAATGAGAAGCCTCTCTCCCTCTTGCTGACGTCACAAGGAGTAGGGGCGAAGGTCAAGGTTCCACTCATGGTCCCATATTCATCTAGTCCCAATCAAATGATTGAGAGAGGAGTACCCCAAAAGGTGTAGAGAGGAGGGGTCCTTAATAAATGTTTTTCCCCTCCCATAACCATGCCACCTCCCATTCTTCGAAGTGAGACGAACATGTGGCAGGCCCTACGATTGTCCTGTCATCCTCTCGGCCATGTATTTATGATACATGACAAACCTTATAGTCACCATGTCATCTTCTAGCCACATAATGAGGCCCTAAGTCCCAACTAACTCCCTTAACCAATTTTTAAATTTTTCGCAATAAAGACACTGGCCCCATACCACACAAATACTGGTCATCAATACTATTACACAAATAAATAAGTATGTATTACTATGAGCAAAGTCTCTCTTAACACTTAATCATTTATGTTCTACCATTATAATTATATGGCCTCTTTCTCTGTTTTATAATATTAAATTATTATTATTATAATTATGATGTAAATATTTTATATTAAATCAAATTATCAACCAGCAAAAATGAACCAACCTTAAACGTCATAATGTGGAGATTCCACAAGATGTGACAAGAAAAAGTGTGTCCACTTGCAATAATAGGTATACAAGATCCCACGACATGCATTAAAAACAATGTGTCCTCTTCCACGCATAAAAGGTATACACTTTGTTTTCGAATATACACATGCTATTTGAGAATGGAAAACGCTTTGAAAAAGAAAATTTTGTCTTCTAATGTTCTTAGGGAAGTTGACAATGTAAAATGCTTTAAAAAAGAGAATGGTCAAGTTTAATGTTGGAGAGTTCTTTATATCATTCATGAAAAAAGGAGGTCACTTTAAAGGTTGGAGGGTTCCTTATGTCATTCATTGAAAAAGGAAAGTTCGATTTTAATATCCAGATTTATTTATATCATTCAATGCAAAATTTTAATATCCGAGCAATTTAGTGATAATTGGTATCTTTGGATAAGATTAACGCACTAAAACATGGATTTTGCATAATAATACAGCTTTCTAACCTTTTTTTTATATAGGCCCATTGCATAATGTTTAGCTAGGAGATAC
Organism: Pinus taeda; assembly: GCA_000404065.3. Classification (NCBI taxonomy): domain Eukaryota; kingdom Viridiplantae; phylum Streptophyta; class Pinopsida; order Pinales; family Pinaceae; genus Pinus; species Pinus taeda. The sequence goes on along the minus strand of APFE031235956.1, from coordinate 36,386 downwards.
TTGTCATAATGCATAATATTAATACATTTTTCATTATCTACAGATACTTACAAGTGGATTAAAGTTTATTTCATGTATTTTTTTTAAAGACTCTGACTTAGTCTTTCGAACATAAACACACAGATATACAGACACTCTATTGATCTGGCCACTTTAGGTTCTCACCTGTGTCGAGCACACAGATGCACAAGCTTCTCAGATTACCTAGCTCTTTGAGATATTTTCGTGGTGCAAGCAGATCAGGCTATCGTCTGCAGTTGCAGAGCAAGAAAATCTCTCGACTCTTAGACTTCCTATCACACACTCAACTCCGAATGCCCCAAATGAGCCTTACCCCTTTCTTATATAGGAAAAGGAGGGGACAAATATCCGACCACCAGACATACACACTGAGTACTTATTATTCTGTCAGTACATGAGATGTGGCTCAAAGCACACCAAAATTCAGAGAAGTGCTTCGAGTCTCATCATTGAAGAATCTTAGTACAAAAAAGCTTCTTTGTACAGTGTGGATGCTTTTGGACAGTAAAACCCACGAGAAAATTGGTCACAAATAGTCCTTGTGACTAGACATCATAATTACAGTGTGGAGGCTTTAAGGACAAGCCCACGAGAACCATTTATGAAGTGGGGCCTTAAAGAGGTGTAATCCCCGGAAAACAGAATCTAGGATACTGGAGGCCATCCCATGCCTTGGTGTAAATTCTTCTAACTATCATAGGTTTATTCAAAATGTATTGGTGCTTTATTTGGTCATGACTAGCCATTCATCATGTCTAGCCATAAATTGGTGCAGGGCTCCATGTTCTGGAAATTGAAGGAAGTCTTTGACAGTTTTACATGGATCATGGAAACAATCTATAATATTCATTTCAAAAAATACATCACACTACATATGGTAGTAGGATTCATAATAGACTGGGTCTATGGCTGTTTTTTTTACTCCGTAGTCTCTCCACTAGTCTTGCAACCATTCACATTGTTGGTTCCTCTGCATACTCCTGGTTGTTCTGAATTTGAGTTTGTATAATGAATTTCATTCTTCCCATCGACATTTAGAATGTCCCACCATAGCTTCTTGTATCTTGCAAAATTATAAATGGTTTCAGGAAAGATTAAGTTTGGATCATTTCTGGGCCAGAGTGCATCATTATTTTTGGTAATTGCCCAATGTGTGTTCCTGGTTCTATTTATGTAGAAAAATTTGTGATAGATTTTTTGCCTATCTCCCCCTTCTGACCAAATCATTGAAATGTCATGGAAAGCATTTTGTAATGATTCTTCTGCTTGATGCGCTGTTGCCATACTGCTAGTGTATACCATATCATGAATCCATCGAGCTCCTTTTGGGAAAACTCTCCTTTCAAGAACTAGATGTAAGATATCAGTGTGAGGTTGTAAATCAGCATCTAGAACCTTAGTATTTCTTAACTGCCATGTAGGTTTCTAACTGTCTTTATATTCAGCCCAAGTTTGGTCTTCTCTAATAGACCTCAAAGTTTCTTGCTGCTGATTTGGGTCCCATTAAGTAACAATTATCATAACTTGTTCTTGATGTTGGATGTATTTCCTGTTGAGAAAATCGGGTAAACTATTCTCAACACCCTTAATGTGCTAAACTTCGAAATCAAAGTTAGCAAACAGAGCTTGTCAGCTGGTAAATTTAGCTTCTCCTGACTTCTCTATATCCTTTGTTAATACATTTTTAAGAGTTGAAGCATCTCTTCTTAAGAGAAATGGTTTGTTGACTATATGAATTTCAAATTTATCTATACAATTCCACGCTGCTTTTACCTCTTTTTCAATGGTGGAATAGTTCTTTCTGCAGGATTCCAAGTGCCTGATACAAATTGCACTATTTGTTCTTCTCCATCCTTCTTTTGTTTAAGAATTCCTCCCCATCAGATTCAACAATTTTGTAAGCTTCATCATCAGAAATATGAAAAAAAGGGAGAGATTTGACCTTGGCCTTTATGTTTCTGACTGCTTTAGTATGTGCCTCGGTCCATGGTGAAGGATTCTTTCTGAGCCGCTGGTTTAGCATACTTATGTCTTTTGCACAATCCTTGTAGAAGTTGCTAACATAATTTAAGAATCCAAGGAATCTTTGGAGCTGCGTCTTATCAATGATTACATCTGGAAATTTGTCAAAAAAATCCAGATCATGTTTTTGTAAAGATATTTGGCCATTAAATATGGTATGGCCAAGAAACTTAATGGAGGTTTGGAATACCTCGATCTTCTTTTTACTGATAACTAGACCATTTCTTTTTATTGTCTGTACAAAAGTCTGGATATGCTTAAAATTGTCTTGGACATTTTTAGAAAGGATGAGTATATCATCTATATACACTATCAACTAGTCAAAATAGGGTTTTAAAATGGAATCCATTACCTTTTGGAATTTTGATGGTGCATGCTTCAACCCAAAAGGCATCACGTTCCATTCATAATGACTAGCTGGCACGTTGAAGGCAGTGTTGAACTTATCTTTTTCAGCAATGGAAACTTGTCAAAACCCTGATTTTAAATCAAACTTTGAGAAGATTTTCACGCCTGCAATTCTTCCCATGAGATCTCCCTTGTGTGGAATTGGATACATGTTATCTGCTAAAACAAAGTTTAGGGGCTTGTAATTTATTACCAGTCTTGGTATGCCTCTGATCTGTTCGGCCCTTTTGTTGACATAGAACCCATAGCAATTCCATGGGCTGTCGGATTCTCTAATCAGCTTTTTCTCCAGCAGTTGTTTTATCTCCTTCTCGCAGAGATATCTATATTCTTTGTTCATCGGAATGGCTCTGCTCTTGCAAGGTTTTCCTGTATATTCTTCCTTATAAGCCAGTTCAACTGGATAGTACTTCCTATGCCAGAAAGCATTTGGTTCTTCAGTGCAGCATTCTCCTTCAATCTTATTTTTGATCTCAGCAATTTTCTTCTGGTTTACTGGATTTTTTAACTGTTCTGAAACTTGGATCGTGGACTTTAAATCCTTGAAGTCCATTAGTTTGGATTCAGTTTTGTCTAATTCTTTCATTGCTTGGACCATTGTGGATATTCTTGGATTTGAGATATAAGGCATCTCAATCCTCTTAGGAAACCCTCTAGAAGTTGGGACAGTGATAAAATATCCTCCTCGATTTCCTTTCAATCTAATCGATCCATGAGGTTCTATTGTTGCCAGAAAGACATTGCCTAAAATGCAATCAACTGGAATATTAGCAACTACAAATTTTAATTTTATACAATGCTGCTCAAAACAAATTGAAGCTTTGGGCACTTCATATTTGAGAGTTTTGTTACCCAAGCCAATCACTTTCCTATTTGCAGACACCTAGTATTTTATTGGAATTACCTTGATGTTGAGGATATTTACATCTGCATCAGAGTCTATAAGTGTAGTTAATGAAAACATTTCATTCTGTATACATAAATTAATATTTACATGGTGTTGTTGGTATTCTACGGCCAGGATTCTAATTTATTGAAATCCTGTAGTGGGATCTTTCTTTCCTTCAATTATCTCAAAATTTATGATAGCTTCTCTAAAGCTATGGGGCACCTTGAAGTAGTGGTCAAACATGTGGTTGCATCTAAAGAGACCATATTAAATGGTTTTGTAACTCATGCACACATAAGTGGATCAAATCTCACCTTCATGTTCTACTTTTAAGTATAGTCCAAAGGGGTTGGATCTAATGGTGGAAAACAAGTTGTTTTTCACCATTGGATAAGGTTCAATTCCCATTAGGGCCTCCTTGGAGCCATGGGGACACCATGAGGTAGTGGTAAAATGTGTAGTTGCACCTAGAGAAATCATATTAAATGGTTTCATGATTTGTGCACACATAAGTGGACCAAATTCCACCCCTATGTCCTCCTTTTAAGAAAAAGTAGATCAAAGCCCACTCCATGTCCTCCTTTCCCTCACCATGTCCTCCTTTTAAGAAAAAATAGATGAAATCCCACCTCATGTTCTCCTTTTACAAAATGGGAGCACTTTGAGGTATTGGTTAAACATGTGGTTCCACAAGAGAGGCCATATTAAATAGTTTCATGATACATACACACATAAGTGAATCAAAACTCACCCCCATATTCTCTTAAGAAAAAATGGATCAAAGCCCATCACCACCTATGCACACATAAGTGGACCAAAGCCCACCCCATGTTCTCCTCTTACAAAATGGGGCCACCTTGAGGTAGTGGTCGAATGTATTGTTGCACCTATAAAGCCTATATTAAATGGTTTTGTGACCTGTGCACACATAAGTGGATCAAATCCCACTCTCATGTCCTTTTAAATCGTCAAAGGATATTAGCTTGAGTGGTTTGGTAGATAATTTATTTCCCCAGTTGTGCAGGTTCAAGTCTATGGAGATGTGGTGCAACTAATCTATATTGATTTTCTAGAAATTCTTGTTCTAGTTTAAAAGAAAAATAGCATTGTTTTAGAATGTTAAAGTTATATTTTATGACAATATGGAATATAAAATAAGTATAGTTAATTATTAGATGTCATTGGATTTTTTTCTTGTCAGGAAAAATACATTTAGAATGTTAAAGTGAGATTATGAAAATGAAATAAAATAAATATAGTTAATTATTAAATGTATTATTGGTATTGTGTAATAAGATTACAATTTTGGATGAAAGTAAAATAGTTTAATTATTAAATAAATTTATTTTTGATTACATCAAATCTATATACTTAAAGATGATACAAATTACACACCTTAAATTACATCATAAATTAAAAAATCTGTATAAAATTTTAAACAAAATCAACTAAAAAATACTCGTTAATAATATGAAATTTTTAACGCAAATAAAACAAAATATTTAAAATCCAATATTATTAATTTTATTAATAAAATCATTATATTAACATTATTTAATACATATTTTAAGAAGTATATGAAAGATATTCCAATTTATAAACTTTAAAATTATATTTTATTTATTTTGATAAAGGATAATAACATATTATTTTATAACATTTTGAAAGTTATATTAATTTGGAAAGAGTTTTATTTAATTTAGAAAAGGATAATGCGGTATATGACAAGTTGTTATTCAAGTTAGAAATACTTTCAAGTCTTATTTAGAAAGATTTAATGTTTTATTTATTAAAATAATTATTTTAATAAAATATAATAAAAATTAAATTACATAGATTTAAATTTTAATTATAATAATTTATTTTTAAAATTATTTTTATTGTTATTAAAAATAAAAAGAAAATTAGATGATTGGAGAAATAATTAGCACAAAGAATTAACGAAGTGGAGTTGGGTTGTTAATCCTAGTTATCTTGACTATGTTTCGTGTCTCTCCTCATATTCTCTGCCGCGTCTATCCAATTCTTTGTAGGTGCTTCCAGATCTGTTGCATCATTTTTTTGTTATCATCATGGTTCACTAGTATAGCTTCAACCTGGTTCTCAGTGGATGAGTCGAGGGAGTGGAGGGTCGGTGGAATTTCAGCAGTGTCGTCCTCCATTTCGTGTCTTTTCTTACTAGGTCTGTATACCCTATATTTAGATTTGTATGAATAATTTCTCTACTCAAAATTGCATATGCACTATATACATCTACCTAATGTAATTTTTATTTTCATTAATAAAAATTACAAATTTTGTTTCTTAAAAATTAATAAAAATGAAAATTAAAATATATCTTCCTAATACAAACATACATAATTTATATTTTTAATAATTAAAATAAAAATGTATCTTTTTAATATAAACTTGATATTTTAATTTGAAAAATAAAATAAACAAACAAGCCTATAGTATATAAGCAACTTAAACATGTCATTTATTAAAATCTTAAAAAATATAATGAAAGGAGATACCATTTGACGTGAAAGGATTTACTTAATATGATAGATAAAATACAATGTATTAGAGGTAGATGAAGTGTTTCATTATGTTATAATGACCTAAGTGGGATTATATTTAACTCATGT
>APFE031235956.1:12916-27916 GCA_000404065.3 Pinus taeda | reverse complement strand
TTTACTGAAGTTGTTTAGTATATGCATTGTTCATGATTTCACAAGAAAATGTAAGTGTCATAAAAAGGTCCTGTATGATGGGGATTTTTGTTTGAAAGCATTCATGAAAATTTCTTGGATCAAGTGGTATCATAGATGTTTGACCTTTCTGTTAGGGATTGTGAATTGAGCATGCAATAAGAAGGAAAATGGATGGTAACAAAGCTCTCTACGAGTCTTTCTACAAGATGGAAAACATGGTAGATAAAATGTATGCAGATTATGAGGAGAAAATGGAAAAAGAGGAACAAGAGAAAGAGAGAAAAGAAAACGATGTTCCATTTCCATATTCAAGTGGATATTCTTCTTCTTCATCTTCTTCTCATCATTCAAATGAAGAGATCAACCAAAGCCTTAAAGTAGATAATTCTAAATTGAGGAGACTTCTAAAAGAGATGAAGAGGAGAAACAGATATTGTAGCTTCAATTACGAGCCATGAAAGAGGCCTTAGAAAAGTTGAAGTGCAATGAAGGCTTAGAAAAGCCACCATCACCTCCTTCAAAATCAACAACTGAGGTGAACAGTGTTTGTATTTCTTTAGTTTTGTTTTCGCGTGATGTTATTTTTGTTGGAAGCCTTGAGGTACCCATTTTAAGAACCAACATGAGACTCCTTACCAAGATGGGGTATAAAGGAGGAGATTTGGTGTTAATAGCCAAGGAATGACTTAGTCATTAGAGGTTGTACAAAAAACTTGATTTGCAGGATTGGAATACATTGAAGGAGAATGTTTGAAGGCAACAAAAGCAATGGGTACTTCACATAAATAATCCAAGACATTGTCGAAACCATCGAGGGAAGATGATGTTGATAGCACATCCTAGTCTTCCCATGACAGTGAACATTGTAATCACCAGGTTTTCACCAGAGACAACCAAGAAAGGTATAAAATGTCTTGATATTCTAATGTTCCTTTTGATTACAAGCAGATTGTTAATTATGAGCGAAATTTGTGGCATATAAAAAAATGTATGTTGTGCGGCTTCTATAACCATGTTGTTGCCAAGCGTTGGAAGAGGATGGAAACACGAAAGAGGATAAGACGTGAAAGGCTTTCTTCACGTCAAGCATGTTTGGAGGAAGAAGAATTTTTGTAGTGATTGTAACAGAGGTGGACATCAGAGAGCCACACGTTGAAAGCTCCATCTAGAGCAGTGTCTAAAGAAGGACAAAGTGCTTATGAAGGAACTAGCTGGTGAAGTTGTTCAGCAAGTGAATCAGCTACAGGGAGATGAGCCATTCACTTTGTTGAGTGAGAGATGGTGGTATTAGAGATAGTATCTTGTCATGGTCACATTTTATAAATCACATGTTGCTAAATGATTGTATTTAAAGTGATGAAGTGTTTTCCATCACTTATGAATGCAACATGATGACGTTTTTATCCTTTTGGTGATAGTTCAGATATTGGTTTTTGTTATGAGTTTGATGTAAACTCAATGTACTTGAGTGTGTTATAAACACTTGGAAAGTATTGGGTTTTCTTGGGTCATGTTTTTTCTTGTAAAAAAAATCATGTATTTTGCATATTTTACTATTGGTTTGCATAGAGTACATGTGTTGGTTTATCACTTATGGCTAAAAATACAAAGGTGAAGGAGAAGGAAGTGTGGCCTGTTAGGGAACTTATCGTGTAGATGAGGGAGTACAACAAATTGTAGATCGTGTTTATACTTTTGGACGACCAAAAGATCCTTAGTGGGGAGGAATGATCCAGGTGGCTCCCTAAATGCTCAAAAATCAAAGTCTTCAGATTTCATTGAAACCAAAACTAGACTGTAGAGCTCATCTTCATGATTCCAACAATGCAAACAACACTCAAATATGTTTTCATATGCTCAAGATATTTGCAATCAAAGTTTTGGTCAACTAAGCCCCACAGAGTAAATTTAGCACAAAACCAATTGAAATTGGAGGTCCAACTAAATTTTTTGGAAGTCACTAAATTTGGAGGCTATTAACTAAACGAAAAAATGGAACTTAATAGCGAGGGTTTCCAACTGTCGAGAATGGAAAAATTGTTGCCTACTTAATCTCCCTAGTCAGACCTAAAAATATGGCGGAATGGTTTGACTAATTTTTTCATATATATATGACACAACCCAACAGGCTACACCAAATATGATATGGGGCTAGCGGGGATCGAACCTGCCCGGCCAAGTTAGCTGGCCCGCCCAACGGGCGACCCCCAAATAAAATAAATGACAAATGATTGACGTGGGAAATTATTTAACTCGTAACCCACAAGAACCACAATGCCATCCCATTAGGCTTTGTAAAATATGTCTGTGAGGGCTATTAAAATTAATATATTTGTTATTCGACTAGGGGAGCTGAACATATGACTGAGAGGTAAAACAAAGGCAGCGCGAAACTTGTGGCATGGAACCTTAATTCCCATGACTAGGGTGGAACCTTGATGGCACAAATTTTGTGACAAATTCTCAAGGAATATTTGCAAGAATATTCTTTGATGTTGTGAGGAATCTTTAGATTCCCTTAAAGCCAATTTTTGAAGGTGTTAGATTCATGCCAATTTTATATTCAAATGAACCATAATCTAACCAAGAGTTTGATGGTGTAATCTATTTTCTGATATGAGTAGTGGATTTTTCAAAAGTGGAATGTGGAGGGTGGAACCATGAAGGTGGAACCTTGACGTAGGACTCTGCATGGAATCTGAAAGATTCTCTAGAAGCCCCAAATTGACAGTCTCATAACCATGCTAACTTTATACTAATTTGACTTAGTTTTATGCAAGGAACATGATGGTGTGATTAGTTTCTTCATCTGAGCAGCTGAATTTCAGTCAACCCACATAAGATAATCTTTGAGGAATCTGTGAGATTCTCGGGGAGCCCATATTTGACAGAGATAGAAAGGTGTCGAGTTTACATTCATATTTCATGATTTTTCGCCAGAAATTCAACCATGTTGTTCATTTCTTTAGTAGAGTTGTGCATTTTTAGGCTGTCCCCAGACTTGGAGGTATAAGATGCATTGATGCCTTGTCTTGTTTTGATTTTTGTTGAGATGATGATTTGTTGTTGACATCCTTGTTTTCCATTTTGTTGGAGGATCCTTGTATGCCATTTCAAGTGAGAGTTTGATATTTTGTAATGTTGAAGGAGATATTATATGAGCGATATTTCTTATAGAATAACGTCTCATGTAGATACATGCCACTCTAGTTAAGGGAGTTCTTCCTTGTATTGACAAATAACACATCATGTACTCATCATCATCTTGCAACATTTAATGAAGTGACCTCCCCACTCTTAACACTAGGCCTGGAGACGTAGCCCACATTGGGTGAACTCCATTAACATATCGTGTGTTTATGGTTGTTCATGATTTTTTTTTCTTGTTTCATGTTGATGGTTTACTAAAATTGTTTATAATATGAATTTCTCATGATTTCACAAGCAAATGTAAGTGTCAGAAAAAGGCCCTGTATGATGGGGATTATTTTTGAAAGCATTCAAGCAATTTTCCCAAATCAAACACATGTATGGAGGGAGTGAGAATCATTCTATTGTATGTGTGTTACAAATATCAAATGTTGATACAACCTTAATTAGAGATCCCATGTCATTAGTGAAATCTCAATCTCAAGGTCCATGTGGAATTACATTTTTTTTTATAATAATATACTCATTATTTCATGTAAGTATGATATTCCATTGATTACCCAGGGCCCATTTAGTGGCTTCTATATATTCATGACAAATAAGGGTTTTATTATCACACAAATTGTACATAATTATGAAATCCCTAATCCACAAGGTACAATCCAAAGGGAAACCTCTAAGAAGGTGTCCACTATCACCTCAACAACTTTCTACTCCTTAGAAATGATATCCTTTGACTTGAGGGTAGCATCCCCACCATGATTACTAATTCCACACAATGAAGCATAATTTGAAGTTGAAATAGTCGTAATAAAACAAGGTTTTAGAACTTCTTAGAATTTTTAGATTAAATGATGGAAGTACATAGAGAACAATGTCAAATCCAACTAGGGAAATGGAGCAAAGGTGAATAAAATGTCATTTAGATCAAGAATAAATCCCCCAAAGAGTTGGCTTATTTCCTTCAATAATTATGGTTTTGAGACTAGAATCACAAGGCTAAATAATTTTTCATTTAATTAAGATCAATAATGAATTAAAGATATACAAGAAGGGGCTTGAATGGAAGATAATCTTCACCATCCAATATCAACTATGACTTGATGAAATCACTTAATACTTCCAAGGAACCATAAATAAGAACAAAGCATGGTATTATATACTCACAAATAAACAAAGAAAGGATGAATAAAAACCCTAAACTTCTTTCTTCCAAGTGATAAAGTTATCCTTCAAGGGATTGATCTTGAAAGGGTTGTAAAAGACTTGAACATTTCACCATTAATCTTCTTGCATCAAATAAATCTGGGTATGAAAATCTTCAAGAGTTGACAAATTCATCCATAAACAAAGAACCCTTAAAACCATAAATACTCCAAGAAATCTATATCATCTAAGTTGTAGTGAGATAGAGATCTCCAATATCCAATGATGAGTAGAAATGAGGAAGTGTGTCTCTTTATATTGATGGTGCTAACTTCCTTTTACAGTAAAATAATAATCTCCCATACTTCCTTAGATCTAGGCTAACCGAATCAAAATTACAACCAAGAAATCTATCACAACAAGAAAATAAAAGTGGTTAAGAAAGATATATAATAAACAAGATGAAGTAAATCCCAAAAGTGAGGTCCTCTCCTCCCACTACAAGGAAAAGGCCTTCTAGCAGAGGATTTTGCAGAAGCCCCTATAAAAATAGCCCAAAAATACATTTATAGTGGAGATCACTAGAGGAGGTGGGCGAGCAGATGTTTTAGTGGATGTTTTTTGTATGGTGAGTCTAAAATATACAAATGCATTGGTGCTTTACTATCCATACACACACTAGTGTTGCATATAACATGGTGCACTATAGAAAAATTATTTTTATAAAATAAAAAAACACATTGTGCTAAATAACACTATGCACCAGTGCTTTCTTAGTCGACAACACTGGTGTCCTTCATATACTAAAATTTCTCGGTGCATACTTGTAAGGACCACCATTGTAGTTTTAAATTTCAGAAAAATGTGGTGTTCTTTTCCAAGAATGCCTTGGTGCGGTCAAAACACAGTACCAGAGTGATACCTATATACAAACGCCTTGGAGCGTCTCAAGAAATGCATTGCAAAATTTTTTAATTTAAAAAAAAATGCAATGATTTTGGATAGATCTCACACTGGTGCAGTTAGAGAAACACACTAGAGGAGGGTAAAATAAAAAAACTCCCCCAACCATAATTCTCATGTTTACCATCTATAGTGCAGGAGATCTCTGAAGCACTAATGCCACACTTTCCATATGTAAGCGCCCTGACATCAGTGTTTCTCTTACTCACCATCCTTCCGTACTGTGCTCACTGTCTAAGTTTCCAATTTTTTCAAACCGTGCTAGAATTTATTTTTCTCCTTACGTGTCCACGATGCGTCCCCAACAACTAAATGTACAGGTAATTTCTATGTTTCTTTGTAATTTAATTTTTAGGAGATTAGAATTGTAAATTAGGTTAAATTTGGCACTGTGTTTGAAAAACAAATGTTTCACGGTGCGCTCGATATGTTCAACTTGCACCGGTAGCGATGTGCCCTATAAATTTACATTAGGCACCACATTCAGGTGTGTGAACATAACACACCTCCATTTTTGCAGTGTGCTTTATAAATTAAAACACACCAAGAAAGATGTGATATATTGTACGTCAGTGCATCACACCCAATGCATTTATATTTCCAAAATGCACCACAAAAATAATATTTAAAAATATAATTATAGCTTGGTGTGTTCGATAACCTGAACATACCATACCAGTGAAAATGGTTATTCGTGTGCACCAATGCACAAGTATGTTGCACCGCGTTTACAAGTTAAATTTGTGAACCAACAACTGTGCATCATACTTATGTCTGCACCGATACTAGTGTGATTATAGTTGAAAGCGCACTGACACCAGTGCATGACTATGTTTTGAGTGCACCAATGATTTTTTTTTTTTAATTGAAAGTTATGTTTCCGTATTTATATATACATGTTTCATTTAATTAAAAAATGTATTTTATGTATGAGGACGATGTATTTTGTATGTCAACCATGTAGTAGAGTCGTCAATAGAGGGAGCACCAACATGAGTAGGAGCAGCACGAGGACCCATATAATATGGTATGAACATGGAATTCCAGAGAGAGGGAGAGGGATTTATACCCTTGCCCTATTAATACAGAGACTCGAGTTATCTTGAGGAATGTAGGCCTCCTCAAGTACTATGAGGATGCTACATCCTTTAAGGCGCTCTCTCCTATTGGCGCATATGATCCATCGATAGAGTGTCCAGGAGCAGGATTTCTGTGTCGGTCCTAGGGCATGGTATAGGCCTACTGAGGAGGACATATAATTTATCAGTGGCCTATCTAGGAGAGGAGGGGATTTTCCCTAGTTCCCTTATGTCCCCCATGGGGTTGCAGCTGAGAGTCAACTTGCATACACTCAAAGATATGTTGGGCCTCATGCGGTCTGTACATCAGATTTTTAGGTCCTTGGTGGACAACTAAATATTTCTTCTTTTGCTATAGAGGAGGTTAGGTGCCTCTAGTTATTAGTCACCATGATTGAACAATTTAGTAGTGATGGGAAACACATTAGTTTCCCTCTTTTGTATTATTTTGATTCTTTGATTTAGCTTCCACGTTTCATTAAATGGTTTTCCATTTTTTTGAAGCAATTTTGCATGGCTTTAGATTGATGTCATGCATTTAGACATGGGAGGGAGCCTTCCCTTTCACTTCCGAGATTTTTTGCTTATTTTTTGAGAGGTTTCTAGAGATGAGACCTACATTTGACAGTCGCCCTCTTAGGATGACCACTGAGGTTTGAATGCGCATGTGGGGGAAGATGATGCCTAAGAGGGGCATGCTAGAGTATCCGACTAGGATTTCTCCTGAGGCACTGGTGCTACTAACCAGTGAGGATGACCATGCTTTTGTCGCATTGGCATTTTCTTATGCGGGGATTGATTAGAGAGGGTGTCCTAACATCCTCTTCATAGCATCTAATCCTCCAAATGATAGAGGTAATATGAGTGTTTTCTTTAAATTAATCTACTTTCATTTTCTTGTTTTAATGAATTAGAATAAAATTTATTCTAGCACAATCTTTAACTTGTTTTATTAAATTTTTTAATGAAATTGTCTAATTATTTTTCTATACTATATATTTTGTAGACATCGGTACATTCGATGGGGACATGCCTCCTCCCCAACTGGATGTTGAAGGAGATGAGGAGATGGGTGAGGCCCAAGGGGGTGAGGCACATCCTTAGGGGGGAGTGGGTGTCTGGGGCTGTAAGGCTAGTCTGAGAGTTCAGATGGACTACTGTGACATATTCGCCAAAGTTTTGTTTGATGCGGGATTCTGTCCTAGGAGGCCTTGAGGTATCACCATGGATCCTAGCTTCATGGGTTTTTACAAGGATTGTCTGCGTGAGATGATGTCTCTTATGTGGCATTATCGGCATTAGTAGGGTACTGACAACAATGAGGGATGCAAGCCAACATCATGCAACGGAAGATACATCAGATGAGGGTGGTGATCATAATGCTTCTGGTAGTACCACCCCATTGGATCATGGCCATTAGGGTGTCGGTGATCCATCTGGAAGTACAGCTCCTCGGTCACTTTATGGTGAGATGCTAAAGCTAGAGGATGTGCCTCATGTTTCTCCTTATAGATAAAACCATCCACCTCCTCCTCCATCTCAAAGTTTTCCAGACTACAGTGAGGACGAAACGTAGTTGACCATCCATCATCTTCTACTCATGTAGACCAGTCACCTCCTCCTCCACCTCAGTTGATTTCAATAGACATTGATCATGTGCCAGTGGTTGACCATCCATCGTCTTTGACTACAGACCAGATTGGCACTATGTTTGTTTTATTGGATATTTGATTGCACTTATTTGACTTGATGTAGTTATTTGACTTGTATGTATGTATATATATATATATATATGGTGCATTTTTTTGTTCATATTTATGTACTTAATTTGTATGTTGTTGTTGATGTGTATATTGTTAGGTCATTTTAGATATGTTCATTTAATGTGCTTGTAGATAGATGTGTATGTGATAGGAGTTATTTGACATGAGATTTATATTAATTTGAGGATGTTTGTGGTGATGATGTTAGATTACAATGTTTTTGTTTTGTTAGATGTGATCACGATGATTATGCCCTATTATATTATTAGATTTTTGCGCTAGCTAATGACGTTTATATGTGTTAGAGGTGTATATAATTAGATGATGGTAGCGAATTTGAATGTGTATCTTAGATGATGTTTATGATTATTAGATGATTATCATCATGATGTTTATTTTTATGAAATAATATTTATTATAGATTATGTATTAGTGAACTTATATCAAACTTTTATATATGAAATTACATGCAAAACGACTTACTTTAAAAAAATGCAAAGATATTTTTATAAATTCAAAGTTTAGTATGGTTGAAACTATGATTGTAAAATTATGATAAATATTTTTCTATTGCCTAGATAGTTCATTGATATTCAATCTAACTTAGTTAGTAAAATATTTCAATACTAACAAGGAAAAATAATTAAATGTAAAATAATTTAGTTAGTTCTTAATAAGACGAAAATGTGTAACTCATTCAATTTTTAATATAGAATATTATTAATAATAAATTACTCAAAAATACCATTTAACTCATTCAATATTGGTTTATAAAATTCGATCTATTATTGATTTTAAAAAGTTTAAGACAAATGTTTATAACCTGTAGCCTAGATCCATCTTAACTTTAGATCTACCAAGCACCGAGAGGGATCAAATCTCTTGAGATGCAAACATCTTTTAGAGTGAAAAGATATTTGATCCCTCTAGGCACTTGGTAGATACAAAGTTAAGATGGATCTAGGCTGGTATAATATATATGTTGTTGGCTCTGAAATATTTTACTTATAATACATGTTTCCCACATTAAAATGTTAAAAATGCCCCCTCATAATTTTTTCTTGTATGTATACCATTTAATTTATTTTATTATAAATTTCTAAAAATTACTATCAAAATCTATCATTAACACTGAAAATTTTATAATATCCCCATACGATTGAATTAGAAAAAATTATTAATGAATAAGAATTCACTCAATCTTTCTCACTAAGTGAAAATATAAGAAAATTTCAGTTAAAATTACTTTACTTTCTCTTATAAAGTATCTATAAATTATTTATTAATAGAACATCGGAAAATATTTTACTTATAGTAAAATATTTTTTAATTGAATTACTTTTTTGTGACCATATCATGAAAGTAACAAAAACTTCGTATAAAATCAAATTATCAGAGTTTTCTTGCGCATTTCAACCATCCAGTGTGGTTCAATCATTTGGACAAGATGAAGAACCAAATCTTGCATCAATTTAAAATATAAGAAAAAAAAAAAATATGTTTTAATAAAAATAACATTTTATATAAGGAAATAATGTTAGAAATATAGATGTTTTTTAAAATGTTTGTAGAAACTCTCAATGGGTAGTACAAGGGCAGCTCACAAAGGAAATCATGTCAATGAGACTTGAATCTCAGTGAGGAGGTTATCATTAAAACTCCCAACCAGTTGGGCTACCTTCAATCAACTAAGAATATAGATGTTAATATTGAATTAAGGAAAATAACTTATCAAAAGGAAAATTCTAATGAAATGAATATCTAAAAATAAAAATAAAAATTAATATTTAGGTCAAACCTAAATAATCAAAACAATAAAACAGATAATAAAATCAATATAATAAAATAATAAAATAAAAATAATATATGGGTCAAACTTAAATAATAAAAGAAATTAATTCTAAATATCACATGTAAATGGAACATACAATGAATTACACATAATGTAATATCAATAATAACATTTCTTGTAATTATGGCCGAAATTAATTTCTTTTGTTAATACTATTTTTAATTTGTTAATTTAAATTGTTATTTTACTATTTTAAATGTAACATTATGTGAGAACATCTCTCCCATACTGAGTTGTAAAGCATCTCTCGATGCAATTAATTTAGATTTAATATAACTTAAAAAATTCAATTTTGATGTTATTTAGGTTCTTAATTCACTATTGTACTAGTTTAAATTTAACTCTTTTTAAAAATAAATATGTGTTAAATAATACAAAATTGATAATATATTAGATTTAAACTTTTGACAAATAATATATTTTATTATTTCCTAATGAACAACTCAAAAAATATTATTTTTTCCACGTACGTATCACGAGATAATCACCAAAATTCATGTTTTTCACATTTCTCCTAGCTAATATTACATCGTGTTCACAATGATAATGACATATCTATGAATAATTTAGTTATAAATACATAAAAAATAGATATTTATTTCACATAATCTAAATAGGAAAGAAAAATGCATCACCGAGTCTATTTGAAAGTCAAACAAATGCCTCTTAATCACCATCACAAATTCACTATTTTGTTCACTTTCCTATTTGAGAAGGGTTGTGATCTCGAATGCTTATTATCATAGATAATGTATCCAATTGGAAATACATAGTTTTAAGTACTGTAAAAATGTTTCAATTGCAAATAATCCTATAAAAATGTTTGTAAATCTTACCAATAATATTATAAAATGCCAATAAGATGAATAAAAAAATAATATAATTAGCAATGTAATGACAACAAAAATATACAACAATAGTATAAATGATTAAATAACATAAGTACATATCACTCTCCATTGTCATCGCCCTGATTATCTTCCTCGCTTGGCATGATAACAATTTTGTTCTCAAAGATATGTTTTGATCTAGGTTTGTGTCTTAATACGAACCACCAATCCCTATCCAACACATTTGGGTTAAAAAACACCTGGTTGCAGTGTTCTGGGAAAACATAAGACTCCCTAGCTTCATGCCACATCTTTCTAAAGTTGATAGATATCATGCCACTATTGTGATCTTCCTTTACATTATTCCAATCAAAGATGTCCCACCACTTGCACCTAAAAATAACACATTGGAATGAAGAGAAGTACACTTGAATGATCTTACGTATATTTCCAATGTAACTTAACATCCCCTGCATTAGATTTTTATCGCAGTGGCTAGCACAACTAGATTGGTCGAACTTGACTTCCACCCCACAGTCTTGTGTCATGCATCCATCATTGGCATCCTTCATGGAAAAATGATGTATATATGCCCACATAGATGGGAACAAATGCACCTATAAAAAAGTGAAAAAATCACAGTGTCATGTGTCTAATAACTTGAAAATATATTATATTATATATATATATATAATATATATATTATATATATATTATATATATTATATATATATATAATATATATATATTTTATATATATATATTATATATATAATATATATAGGATATATATATATATGTTACAATTCGAAGGTGCAGTATGAAGTTAAAACTCATGTATAGAAAGAGAATATAATTACCGAGTTGTTGCACCCAATCCATATGTTTAGTGCATCCTCTTCAACATGCGGGTAATGAACAGATGCACCATATTTCTCTCTGACTTGATCAACAACCCAACTATTAGGGAATGTCATTGGCATATTTTCTTATAAATAATCAAGATAAGGCACCCTTCTACCATTAAACCGTTTGAATTATTTCCTATCGTCGTCCCATTTCCTACTCTTCTTTTTGTACAATGTGACCCACAGTTGTGTTGTTTCCATATTGTAAGGAATGAATTTGTTGATGGCTTCACTTTATGAATTCGTTGAAATCAAACCAATATATATATATATATATATATATATATATAGTACGTATGAGATCAAAACATGCATTAGTATGAAGTTCATTATGAATAGTTATTGTTTAGTAATTTGAAAATGGTAAGCCTACACTTACTCTTTATCATACACCTCTTTCCATTCATTTTGAGAAGTTCCCCTTCTCTTTTGTCTTCATCCCTTTTGTCATCCCAAATCATCGCACCTGGTGTGTTGTCGATCTTCTTGATGTACTCACTAGCATAATAGAAAGACTCATACAAAATATACCACTATGCAATAGAAACCTTGAGTTTTACCCTTTTCCAAACAAAACCTTTCAATTTCTTCATGTACCTCTCTAAGAAGAACATCCAACAATAAGAAATGACCCCAACTAATTCAACCTTGTCTACTAGGTGAATTAGAAGAGGAACCTGCAAGTCCATAAAACTCATTGACAGTTCCTTCTCAAACATACAAATAATCATAGATATCTCTTAACGCCACTGTGGAATGCTAGCCTGATCCGAATTTGGATCCTTAAACTCTCTTAAAGCTACCCGAACTCTGTAAAAACTCATACCGAAGTTTAAAGTCTTATGGATGTCGAAGCCTATCAGAAATAACCTCTGAATAATGGCCATTTTGCAACCAGCATGGAACAATGAGGACCTTCAGTCAAAGCACGCTGACCAAGGCCCATGGAGACCACGCAGTGGCGCAAACTAGCAGTTAGGAAGTCCAGATTAGAAAACGGAGGTAATTTCTAATGCAAAGCGCTAATCGCGCATCGCTGGGACAAGCCCCAAGCACTCAGTCACAAGGAAAGCCAAGAAACTGTGGGAAAAATGCTAAAACTGAAGGCGGGTCCCGCGCTCCAAACTGGCGGAATATCGGAGGCATTTCGGGCGGTAAGTGGGTTTGTCAGAGGACCCAGCGATTCCATACGTTAATTGACACGTGTCTGGCAGATGAGAGAGAAAACCACTCTCATCACGGGCTAACATTCGAGCAAGTCAACCGCCCGATAAGAGAAATAACCATCGGATCTGGAGGCCCCAGATCTAACGGCAAAGATTATGCCTGATGGGAAACTGGATTCGACAGAGAGAATAAGCTTCAGCACATAAAGGTTGAAGTTTGATTGGACTGCTGAGTTAGCAGATGAATCATTTCACAAATTAACCGAAGTAACAAACTGCTTGAGGAAGAGTTGGCTCAGCTTGTGAGGAGAAAAGTGGCCACATCTCTATGAAACATTGCAGTGATGATGACGGAGAGCAGGGAATTCCAGTGGACAGAGGCAGGCGATCCGAAGATCTGAGAGAGGAAGCGAACAATCATGAGATGGATTGGCATTAAGCCACGAACAGACAGAGAGTAAAAGAAGACAAAAAGAGGGTAGCCTAAGAAGCAGTAGAGTGGACTTGGAAGCGGAAAAACCCAGAGCCAAGCTCACCATAATAGGCATAGCCACCAAAGGTTGGAGGGCGAACAACGAGAAAAAAAACACTGAATATGCAAAGAGTCTGGGGAGTCACTCGGGGGTCGAGTGTAAAACCAGAGAGCTCAATTGACAGCAACATATTATTGTTGGAGTTGCTTGGAGGTTGAGTGACTCACAGAGGCATGCAAAGGCCAGTAGAAAGAGCTTAGAAAAGCTAGAGCAGAGGGCCGCGAGCCGTAGCCAGAGCGAAAGCCAAAGTGAGCGCTAGAAGCCAGAGCTGAGAGCTAGAACCAGAGCCCGAGCCACAGAGCCAGAGCTAGAGTCAGAGCCACAGCCAAAGCAAGAGCCAGAGCCAGAGCCAAGAGCTAGAGCTGGAAAGTCGAAGAGCTCCAAGAGCCAAGGGATAAGATGGTGTTCTGAGCCCAATGTTCCTGTGTAAAACATTGGAGTTAAGTGTAGGCACTTGTAAAATAACTATTTCCATAATCCCAGAGAGCCTAATTGAGTTGATTAGAGCTCAAGGATACGTAGCCCAAGATATCAGGGTGAAATCCATATTATATTGTTGTCTTATGTGTTTGTTTTTATTGTTTCTTTAACTACGGTTATATGCATTTGTGTATCAGTTTAAGTACCTTCCCATATCAGCACAAACAACAAATTTTAGAGTAAGTAATCAACTGAAAACAAATACAAGCATACACCCATATTTTCAAGCATTTCTTATTTTTGCATTGGTTAATCATTAAGACTTGGGGAAATTAGAAGCTTTGGATGTGGGAGAGTTTCTTGTAAGTTAGATAAGAAGCCTAAGAGCCCCATTTTCAGATCAAGGGGTATTAGAGCTTAAGGTTGATTAACCCCACCTTCAAAGAAGGTTGTAACAGAATTCTTGATTGACAGGGCAAATATTGCTTGTCTGAAAGGTGTTTAGACAGTCAAGGATTGGTTGCCTCATCGATTGTATGCTTGGTTGTAGACTGACTATTGTTTGAGGTTGCAGAGGTGAAGGGAAAGCTATTGATAGCTCAATCCAGGAAGGACAAGAAGGAATAAGGGCTAAAGGCATTCTTCTATCCCAAAGGACCTCAAAGCAACCCTTGAAGCACAAGAGGTTTGTCACAAAAGGTTGCTTGAGTAAGCTCTTTAATAATCTTGTTTGAATTTCTTTTGTTCATTTGGATAATGACAACTTCTACAAGTGAGTCCTTAAATTCCTCCTTCATCACAAGATTCTTTAATGGAGACATGAAGCAAGACTTGTCCACCATGATGGATATGGTGAGAGAAATGTATGAGGATGGAAGGAAGAGCAACATACTTAGAGAGCAGTTGAATTCCAGAAGAGAAGCAAATGCTTTCTGACAAATTGCAGGAAATGGAGAGGCAACTTCATACTGCAAGTAAGAACCTGAAAATGATGCATGAGCTGGAGTCGCAACTCTTTGTTGCAAAAGAAGCCTTGGCCAAGTATCACCTTGAAGAAGAGGTAAACCATTCCTTTTTGTCTTCAAATTCTTCTAAGAATGCTTATATTGGTTCTTTTGAAAAGCATACCAGAGGCATAGGTTCCAAGCTAATGTCCAAGATGGGCTATG
>APFE031235955.1:46062-76267 GCA_000404065.3 Pinus taeda | reverse complement strand
AAATTGCAAAAAACCCAAAAAATCTAAGTATCCCCGCCCCCGAGCATTATAGCTCTAGCTGTGATTTTGAAGGTTTTCTTGCGCTGAAAAACATTTGAGCGCAACCCACAGAGCGCCAAAAATTAATCCTAGGGATTAATCCGAGATTTGCTCGGGTTAATAGCCTTAAACCCGCTTTTTGACTATAAACATTTGCAAAACCCAATTAACCCGCATATGCCGAAAACAACCCAGAAAACCCACTTTTCCAAAGTTTCCGCCGAGCGCGATTTTCGAAAGAAAATAATATTTAATTCTCCCCGCCTCAAATATCGCCCGCGCACCTTATCGCTCCATCAAATGTCAGATCTGGGCCCTCCCATCCGACAGCCCGCATCGCGTCGGACGGGCATCAGCGTCTGAAGGATACGCTCCGAGAAACTGTCAGAGGGTGACGTCAGGCTTCTAACACGCGTCACCCCCTAGACCTTCTCGGAGTGCCCTCTAACAAAACCAAGACCGTATAGAGGGTGCTCTGAGAAAATCCGCTTACCGCTTTGTTAAACCGCTTGCCCACGCCAACGCCACCACCCGCCCACGTCACGTCTGCTTGGTGCCCTGTCATCATCCCTGACCGCCCGAGCTCCTATGTGGCCGCCACTTGTGCAATCCCCGTGGACCACTCACAGACTGCCATGTCACCTGATGACGTCATGCTGACGTCACCCGACCCTGACCCCACCTGATGACGTCATCCAAAAAGTGCGCCAATGAGCCAAAAGTCCATATTTAGCTGTTTTTTTTCACGTTTTTCTCATTTTTCTCACTGAAAGAACTAGCTCTCCTCTGCATGAAAATTACATCCACTGTCGCCAACATGCTGAAATTGTCCTAAAGAGCGCCGCCGCCTACAACCCACCTACACCCATCACCATTACCGGCAATTCACCAGGTATTTACCTAGTGCGTCCTTTCAGAGTTAAGTTACGTCCATGTTTCTCCAAACTGAAATCACAAAGAGTATAACAAACCTGTTTTACCATTAAATTCCCAAATAAACTAGCATTCCCCACAGTTGCAGGGTCTAATTTCACCTACTGGACCCATATATATCTACCCTTCCCCAAATTTCCATTTTTTTCCGCACATTCGTGGACTATAGACCTAAAACAACATAATTCACCAGGCAAACTAAGTTGCCTACTCCTGCAAATTATCAAAATTACTCCTGTTAAGCATTCTGCACCATTATCGCACCTAATTGCCCTTTTTACCTCTACAAATTTAACCCTTTGTGGTCTCCTAGCCGCTAAAACAGTTCAGCACCAAGTCATTAGCCATGGAGATGCCACCAATAGTCCTAAATATTCAACCTCTGAATGCCCCACACAGAGAGCTGGAGTGGAAAGCCCTAGGCGATAAAGATTACCAGATGTTAGACTCCATGCCCATGACAGCCAAGTTTAATATCCACCTAATGAATGAATTCAAGGCACAACATCTCAATGGGACTGACACCTTGGGAATTTGGGATTCCCACATACTCATTTACAACCTCCCTCAAGTCAATTTCCTACCAGACTTGATAAAACAATGCATCTCAAATTATGATCCTTGCCAAAGAGCTGTCCTCAGGCCCTCAAGCTCAGTACTATTCCAGATCACTACTGAGACTATTAATGAAATGTTTCACTTTCATACTGCAGAGCCCCTTACTCCTCTCTCCCTCCAGGATCTGATAACAAAAGGGGGTAACTTGTCCAGGGATCAAATTTCCAGGGTTAACCAGTTGTTTATTCAGCCTGAGTATCAATCTATGACTGTTTCCCTTCCCATACCATATCCATATCTTAATGAGCTGGGGAAAATGATGGTAGATTTGATCAGTTACATCCTGGGTTATGGGACATATGAGGATGTAGATGAAACCATCATAGCAATGCTGTCCATTTTCTCCCCAGGGATGCCTCCTGTTGTAAAATATGACTTTGCAACTTATATTGCCAATAAGATCCATGAGTAATTCATGAATCTGGAGAGGGAAAAGGTATTCAAATACACTAGGTACATATATCATTTGTTCTTATTCTATCAGCCCGATGCCTTCCCTGTCCCTCTAAAGAAGATAGATGCCCAGGGACGCCCAAGGTCAGTGGTGTTTTGGACTTCAGTTTTCCATCTTCTGCCTCATTCACCCTACACCTACTGTGAGTTTATTGATCTATTCA
This sequence comes from Pinus taeda, assembly GCA_000404065.3. NCBI lineage: Eukaryota > Viridiplantae > Streptophyta > Pinopsida > Pinales > Pinaceae > Pinus > Pinus taeda. Next base: position 74,060 of record APFE031235955.1, on the reverse strand, counting down.
TTCATCCAGCCATGACCTTGTTGTTGGGTGCCCCTCCCCCAAGATTGACAGAAGAAATGCAGAGAATCCTTCAGCTCTCAAAGGCATACAACATTGGTGATTGGTACTTTTACCAACACCATACAGTAATTAGAGTATATGGCTGTGAGCTAAATCCTTATAGGCTACCAAAATATGTCCCCATGAGACTCTTTGCCCTGGAGTATTTCAAGCAGTTTGGAAATGTTGACTTTCTCCATTTCCAAGGCAAAAACAAGAAGGTGCAACTGAAGGTAAAGAATCAGCTGGGCCCCTTCTTGTATAATAAGAAGGAGGAAGGATGGAAGGAAGCTGATAGGATCCTAGAGACCCTCAGACTTCAAACCAGCTTTAAGTGGGTGCCTTATGACCCCAATCACTTCATTTCCCTTAGGAGAATAAAGTATAAATTGGGGGGCTATGTTCATGTGAAACTGCCCCATGTTGAGAAGTATGCCAATACCCTAAGCTGGAAGGAAGGCACCTTAGAAGAGCCAATTGGTCAAGAAGAAATTCTAAGGAGAGAAACAAGCAAACTTGAGAAAGAGGCTGACTTGGAATCTTGTGGGCAGGTTTGTTCCGCATATCAAAGGAAAATTGGAGCAGCTGCCTCATCATCCACAGCCCAGCAGCAAGTAGCCAGAGTTTCCCAACAAGAAACAAGTAAAGGCAAGGGCAAGGAGGTGGAGCAGGAACAATCACCTCCTAGAGCACAGCAACAAACCGGGCAGCAGATAGATAAGCAGGTAGAGCAGCAGCTAGACCAGCAACAAGAAGAGCAAGAAAAACAACAAGAAAAGCCTCAAGAAGAGCCTCAAGAAGAGGGGCAGCCTATGCAACAAGAACAAATGGCTGAAGCCCCAGCACCTACTGAGCAACAAGCCCAACAGAACATACCATCAGGGCAAGAGAAGATAGTGGAGACTTCAGTACTCCAGACTCCACAAAAAGTGGAAAAAGGAAAGAAAAGAGACAGAGAGCAAGAGACTCCCCTTACAACGTCCACTAATCAAGGGGATAAAAGGCAAAGATTAAATCCCCTCTCTGAAGAAGAGATGCTTATGGGGAAATTAGCGATAATGGGCCCACCAAGCATGGAGGTATCCGCTAGTTCCTTCCAGCAGGAACCAGAGAGAAATCTAGGAGGAGAAGTCAGCTCCTCAAGCCAGCAAAAGAAAGCAGAGGTGAGCATCAAACAACAGTTCACTGATATCAAAAGAAGAAATGAGACACTTAGGCCCCAAATCTACAATCAGTTGTTGAAGATGGCCCCCACAAATCAGTAGAGGCTCATGGCAGCCTATGACATTTCAGAAGGAAAAATGACCATGATTCATTTCAGGCCCACCATGGTGCAGCCACAGTTAGCTGCAAATTACATAAGAACCAACCTGGAGGTTCTTGCAAAAGACATTCACCCGATGGACCAAATATAACTCCATAAGCAAACGGGTGAAATGGTCTATGCAACGTTGGCAGACAAGACAATGTTAGCAAAAAGGCTGGAGAACATCCTAAATAATACAGCTGCCCAACTAGAGTTGGAGAAGGCATCCTCCTTGGCCAAAGACAACAGGATCAAGTCTTTAGAAGACATAATTATAGAGCTGGGGCATGACCGCAAGGATCCCAAAGCAATACAATCACTATTGAAGATGAGGGATGCAGACCTGGCAGCCCTAAGAAAGAAACTAAAACTCCCAGCAACCATTCATCCCCAAACATATGAGGTTGCTCAGCAGAAGCAAGAACAGGAAATAGCTACATTGCTGGTAGCACAGCACAAACAACTTGTGCAGACAGAAGGGAGACTGGAGGACACTGAGGCTGCACTACAGGCAGCCCTACAACAGAAAGAGGGAGGTCAGACTTCTTAGCCCCCTCCACTAGTTATTAACCTTGAGGAGCCTCCAAAGACCACTCCTCCTCACACAGAAGCAGCAGCAGCACCATCAACATCAACGGCAGCAGCATCTACAAAGCAGGCTCCAAGCCTGGACATGCAAAAATTGTTAAATGAGGTCCAGGCCCTAGAGGCCCAGATGACATAACTAAATGGAGCTAAGGATGAGTTGGCCAAGCTAAATGAAAAATATGATAAATCAAAGCAGAATGTGGCTAAGAAAGGGAGAGAAATAAAATCTCTCAAGTAAAGAATCAAAGAGCTTGAGAAGGAGCTCACCCTTGACAAAGTGGTGGGTGAGATCAGAAGAGTTTTGTGGACCCACATTGGTCAATCGATAACGGACCAATGGCAGTATATTGAAACCATACATGAGAAAATGGAGCTCATAGGTAAAGCACAAAAGGAAGTGCATAGAGCAAGGGCATCTCTAGGCAGTATGCCTGAGGTAGCCAACAGATTGATCAATGTGCTAAATAACAGGACAGGCCCTCAGTTGGTAGCAATTGGGATCACCAGCAGAACAAGACTATCCAGCTGGTTAAGAGGGTCCTCACACTGAAAAGCCTGGTACAGACATTGGACAGAAGGAGCCAAGACATGCAAGCAGAGGTACACAGGTTCATGGATAAATTTGCTGCATTACAGGGCAGAGGTCTCCCCAGCTTACTCAACAGTGGAGGAAAACTTCTATCACATGAAGTTTATGCTAAGAGGGTTAACACATTTGCTGCAAATCAGATCAGCCAAGGATCAAGCAGCTCCCAGGATACAGGACCAGCATCTGGTCAAAATCTCTTTGATAGAATAGAAAATCTATTCTTCATTATGAATGAGATTAACCGTCTGTTTGAAACGCCTCCAAATTTCTACAAATACACAGAGGAAAATGAGACTATGGATGCAATTTTGAGGCATCAATTGCCTACGCAGGATTGGTGGACCTCCACGATACAATTGTTATTATAAATAGTAGGCTTCATATGAATTTTGTCATCAAAATACATAAGTTATCACCTTCAGAAAGTGTGATACACATACTATGACAGAAAGGTGGAATGAGCCACCTCAGCATGAAGATTCAGCCACCAAGAACAGCGAAGACAGCTACAGGTAGCAGGGCCGAGAAAAAGCTTGATCATGACAGAGCATAAAGACACATCATTCACATCAGTCAGCATTAAAAGCAAAAACGCTCAACCGACTCAGCCTCCCCCAAAGGTCAAAAAGAGGCCTGACAGCATTGAAGACCATTTATTTTACATTTATACTAGCAATAACTTTCCTATCTGATATTTGTAAAAGTTGGTGAGCACAATTAATGTATTAAATGACTCAGTATTGAGATATTTTGTAAGACCTATTGTATATATACCCCCTCGCATACACTGCCAAGGGGTTGGTGATTATTGTTTTCGGTTGTTTCTCTTATGAAGAACTGAGAACTCGGCTGTAACCTTCAGAAGGATGTGATTAATAAAGCTTGGAGTTTACAGGAACTGAGTCTTACTGGTGCTTGTTGTGATTGGAACCATTGAATGCTACAGGATTCTAGTGCTATGATTTGATATAATAAGTGTTTCTCTATCTCTGTTAATTTTTCTGTTATTTATTTAACTCATTCCTCTCACATGTTGGTCTAAAACTAGGAAAGAAAGAAAAAGAATAGCTCAGGATTTGTCCATGGAGACACCCTGATCTCAATATAATTTCACTATAAATGTTTTCATAGCTTTCAGCTGTTTAAATTGGAATTCTTAATTGCTCCAATAAGCTCTGAATACCTCACAGTCACTATTTGGTAATTCACTTATGCTACTAAGTAGGGATTGTCGTTCAACTTCATGTCACCCTGTTGGTAACTCCATATCTCATTGTTTCACTCACTAAATTGGAAATTATATTAACAATAGCCATATAGCCCTGCAGTAAAACTTTCTCCATCACAGGCACTAGAAACACCTCATTTTTCTGACTCCATATGCCCAATGGGTTAGCATCTTCTGAACTTTTCATGCCCTTCTTACAACAAAATTCCATCAACCAAAGTCTCAAACATCAAACTGAAACTTTAAACTAGCCCAAGATACTCACAAGGCATAGCTGAAACTCAAAGAGAGATCCCTCTTTGATTATAGATAGGCTAGGATCTATAATCCAAAGGTTGGTTAGTGGTTACCCTGGTCGTATTCCCTTGGGAGTCATAGGGAACAACCTGGGTGATAACACATTAACCCGTAGAAATTTTGAATAATATGACACATATTCACAGAGATTATCCTGATTATACACTATTGTGTAATACATGCATAATACATAACCTCCTCTACGTTGATCATCAATTTACAGAAGTAGAAACAATAACATGCGCACATAGAAGCATCAATCACACATATCAACACAGTATTTTCCCGGGGAAAGCATCTCATTAAAAACCCCAAATATATATATATTATATTGATTGAGAACATGTAACAATACATAGTACAATACTCCTCACAATTACTCAGTACTATCTCCACCTGTTACACACACTAGCTCAGATCTGAATCAATCATTGGCTCAAATCTCCTCTGCTACTTGCCTACCTCCACTGCGCAATCCTCCATGAGAATAGATGAGAATGGATGAACCATTCACGTGTTTCCCTTGTGTAACACTACGCAATCCTCATTGGCAACTCAAACCCACTAATTGTGCAAATAACATGCACAACTATAGTCACAACTAACAGTTTTCTTGCCCTTTCACTCACCTCTAACACTTGTCTCCACTGAACTATCCATGCACTGAGTTAACTGATGTATTCTTTAGTTTCTTTATGAGTTAATAATTAGTGAATTAATTAATAACTAATTCACACCACTCATCACTTAGTCTATTGGCCAGTTTAGACTAAATACAACTAGTTCAACTAAGTCAAACTGAACACAACTCCATTAACTGCTCATCTAACTCCACAGAACTCAACCACTTGAGTTCTAACTGAAGTCCTTCATGCAATAGCTCAATCAACTCATAGGTAACCATGTGATTCCTTCAGGCAGTTGCATGTGCCACATCTGTAGCTCCAACTGAAGTTGTCCAAGAGAATAAGATAAAGTTTATAGTCTAAATATTATTATGAGACAATAATATTTGACTTTTCTATTTTTGACTAGCAGTCTAAAAATAGACTTTGATCACTCTTGCTGTGATCCAAAAATATAAGTCCATCTATTTTTCCCAACATGACCAATCATCCATAAATAGCATCCTGCAACTCATAGACATGATCCATATGTCTAAAAATAGACATAGTCTAAAAATAGACTTTGTGCCAAAACTTGCCTGCGGGCCCACTTAGTGAAGGCGACTCCTTTCCACTAAGCTCCATCATCTTGTTGCATTCTCAACAAGCATTTCTTGTTGCACACTTTTCAACGTAACCTTGGATTAGAACATAATTGTAGTTCCATTGACCAGATCTACAAAATACCATGGATAGAAAACCATAATGCCCAAAACTATGTGCAAAATCCATGCAAAAAACCATAGGTAGGTCTGCCCACCTAATATAAGGTCCAAATTTTCTTTTCCCATGGCGCCTCCAAAGACCCTGTGCAGTGGGACTACCACCCCCCTGCAAACCCCCCGCATGTGGGGTAGTCATGGAAGCAATATAACACAGACCCAACATTTTCCCACTTCTTGTTTCCTTTCTATAGGGAGCCACAAGAGAGCTTAGTCATTGTTCCAACCTTGTAACGCCCATTGTTTCTCTACACCACAATAACTTCTCAGTGCTCATAGACTTTGTCAATGCATCTATAGTATTCTTGAAAGTGTCCACCTTTACTAGCAACACCTTTTTATCCTCAACCATATCCCTCACAAAGTGATACTAAACATCAATGTGCTTTGTCTTTGAATGATAAGCAGTGTTCTTTGCCAAGAAAATATCACTTTGGTCATGACTATTTATCCTTATAGCTCAATATACTAACCCCATACTTGAACACAATATTTGCAACCAAATTCTTCCTTGCTTACATGAGTGGCTGCCATCTATTCTACCTCTGTAGTTGAAAGTGCCGCTATAGAATATCTCTTACTCATCCAATTGACTGCATCTCCAAATAGGTTAAACAGATACCCACTTGTAGATCTTCTCTGATCTAGATATCCAACCCAATCTACATCAACAAATCCATGGATGCCCAAAACTTTGTCCAATCCTAGTCTTCCTTGATAGCACAAATCATAATCACTTATTCCGCACAAATACATGAGAACCCGCTTCAATATTATCCAATGCTCCTTCCTTGGTTTTGACATAAACCTACTCAATACTCCCATTGCATACATTAGGCTACCTACTGTACTTGCATATGGAACACGAGACATGTCCTCTTCCTCTTCTTTTGTCTTGGGACACTATTCAGCAGATAAATTTACACTTACATGAGTAGGAACCTTCACCAGTTTACTATCCTCCATATTAAACCTATACAGTATTGTCTCAACATACTTCCTCTGGTTTAAACAAATATTCCTCTTTGCTCGATCTCATTTAATTTCCATGACCAAAATATAGTTTTCAACACCAAGATCTATCATGTTGAATTTGGAGAAAAATTGGGTCTTCAAATCCTAGATAATTTCTTTGTCATTTCCAACCAGCAACATATCATGCACATACAAGACCAGGCAAATGAAATAGTCACCAATTAATTTAAAATACACACAATGATCTTCTTTTCTTTTGTTGAAGCCAGGTCCCTATATCAATGTATCAAATTTCTGATACCACATCCTTGGTGATTGCTTTAACCCATATATACACTTTTTTAACTTGCATACCAGTTTTTTCTTACCCTTCCCCGCAAATCCTTCAGGTTTATTCATGTAGATATTTTCTTCTAGATCCCCATGAAGAAATGTTGTCTTCATGTCCATCTATTCTACCTCAAAATCAAAAGCAGCAACAACAGATAAAAGTAATCTAATAGAAGCTATCTTGGAAATAGGAGAAAAAATACTACCAAAATTCAATTCCCGTCACCTGGGAATAAACGTTTACTACCAACCAAGCTTTGTATTTCTCCACCTTGGCTTCTACATTGATCTTCTTCTTAAACACCCATTTGCTGCCAATGGGTTTCTGTTTAGCCAAAAAATCCACCAGATTCCAAGCCACATTTTTGTGCAAAGATGCCATGTCATCAACTATGGCCTCTTTCTAGAGTTTTCCATCCTCTGAATCTACTATTTCCCTTATATTTATTGGATCGTCATCAATAATAGATAAAGAAAAATTTGAACGAAATTCATATGGACTATACCTTTTTGGTTGCCTTCTTTCTCGAACTGATCTTCTCACAGCTAGAGTTTGTGGCTCTTTATCTTCTGATTCCTCTTCTGCTGTAGAGTTTGATTCTTCCTCCTTTAGATAAAACTCTATATTATTAGGTTCCTTTGGTAAGACTACATGTTTAATAACATATTTCACCTCTCTAAACACCACATCTCGGTTGTACACAACCTACCTTTTTTTTGGGTTCCAAAAGCTTATAACCTTTTAAACCATCCTTATACCCAATAAATATGCACCTTTCAGAATTATTATCCAACTTTTTTATTTTTTCCTTTGGAACATGTACATATGCATCACATCCAAATACCCTCGAATGTGAAAGAGAAGGTTTCTTACCAATCCATACCTCTTGTGGATTCTTATCCTCCAACACTGATGAAGGTGATTTGTTGACCAAGTAACATGCAGTCTCCACCGCCTCTGTCAGGGATTCTTGTCCTAACCCAACATCATTGAGCATGCTTCTTTCCTTTTCCATTAATATCATGTTCATTCTTTCTACAACTCCATTTTTTTGAGGTGTTTATGGAGTATTATTTTGTTGTGCTATACCACACTTCTTACAGAACTCTTAAAATTCCTTCTTGAAAAACTTTCCATCGTTATCTATCCTCAACACCTTTATCTTCTTCTATGTCTGGTTTTCCACCAAGCCTATCAATGACTTCAGATTTCTTCCTGAGGAAATATACCCATGTATTCCTTGAGAAGTCATCTATAAATGATACATAGTACACATACTTACCCAGTGATGGAACTGACACAAGTCCAAACACATCATTGTGCACAAGCTCTAGTATTTGTTTCGCCCTCTTAGCACTAGAAAGGAAACTAACCCGATTATGCTTCCCATATACATATTTTTCACAGAAATAAAAATACAAAGATAAATTAAACATACCTCCTACCATACCATTACCATGAAGTATTCAAAGGCCCTTCTCTCCAATATGTCCAAGCCTTTTATGCCATAGCATTGGCTTTGCTCTAGAGACCACTAGATTTTCTGCACCACTTTCAGGAACCATAGAACTGTTGCACCCATCAGTAACAGTGCTACCCCGAAGCTTGTACATAGTTCTAATATGAACTTCTTGCATCAATATCAGTGCTCCCCAAACCATCTTGTAGGTATCATTCTCAAACACTATTTTTGCACCTGCATCATCCAACTTACTTACAGAAATCATATTTCTAGCAAATGCAAGAATATGTAGAACACCTGGAAGTATTCTAATCCCTCCACCTTGAAACTTCAACTTGAATTTTCCATGACCAATGATTCTAGCCTTTCTGTCATCCCCCAAGAAGACATCACCACCATCATATTTATCATACTCGCACAACCACTCTCTGTGGGGAGTGAAGTGAAAGGATGCACCTGATTCAATCAACCATGCCTCGTTATATACATGTGCACTTGAATAAGAATCCAAGTACACATCCCCACCTTCATCTGAGGTGGTTTTCACCTCTGTAGAAGGAGAAACATCAGATCCCTTTCCTTTCTAAGGAGATTTAGATTTATAGTCCCTTTTGAAGTTCCCTTCCTTTCTACATTTCCAACACACCTTTACAGGATTTCTTGTAGATTTAGATCTCCCTCTAGATTTAGATCTCCCACTCAAGGACTTAATTTTGTTTCTATTCTTGAATCTTCCTTGTACAAACAAGGCATCACCATTCTGGCCCTCCATATTTTTCCGTCTCATCTCCTCGGATAGTAAAGATGAGACTATTTCATCAAACTGTAAGGCAATTTTATTGCTACCTGTTGCAACAACCAGACTCTCCCACGAATCTGGTAGAGAACACAACAAGCTAATCCACTTATCTTCATCTAAAATCTTAATATCAATAGATAATAACTAGATTACCACAGTACTAAATGCATTCATATGCTCTATCACAGGGTCTACATATTTCATCCTCAAGTTATACATCTTTTTACATATGAACAATTTATTCACCAGAGACTTAGATTGGTACAAAGTCTGTAACATGTCCCACAAAGCCTTCGTCGAAGCTTCCCCTGATACATTTAGCAATAATAAATCTGAGACACACAATCGTGTTGTGCTATTTTCCTTTGGATCCAAATTTGCGCAATCTTTAGCTAACATTGTTGTTTGTTTAGTACCCGGATCTACCATGATCCACTGATCTTCATCCACTAGTAGATCCTCCATCTTGAGTTTCCACAACTCAAAACTCTGACCATTAAATTTCTTGATCTGTATATTTCCATTGCTCGTCATATTATTTCAACATAGGAATCGATCCCACAGATCTCCCACTAAACATGGTATACCATAGGCCCAAGCAAAACCCCTCAGCAATAAAGGCATCCCCTTGAAGCCAAAACAACTCTAATTCCAAATGTAGGTTTCAACCCCATACAAAAATTACCTGCATACAAATTGTAAAAATGGAAAATAAACAATGGTGAGAGCATAAAACATAAAACAAATATGCACATAGATTTTCCCCTGAATCCCAAAAACAAGACTACTAGATTGATTATTCATATATTCCTTTCAATGTTACAACACATATATATACATGCCAAAGCATCCATAAACCCCAATCCATTAACCATGGATTATAACATAACCATAGTTCCCTTGACTGTATTTACAAAACACCATGGACAAAAAACCATCATGCCAAATAACATGTGCCAAATCCATGCAAAAAACCATAGGTAGGCCCATCCACCTAATATGGGGTCCAAAAAAACAAATTTTGGGGCACTTCCACCCCCTCCTGCGCCCCGCACAATGTACAATGGGGGGCTACTGCCGCCCTGCGCATGGGGTAGTGATGGAAAGAATATAACACACACGCAATAGTATTTTCAGATTTGCAAGTGAGTATGTCATGTGAAATGCTCAGCTGAAAAAAGTATCAAGGTTGTTCTATCGAAAGGGAAGAGAAAAGTGGGCCCTTTACAGACAAGTAATACTACTAATATAGAAAAGGCACATGAGGATATATATATATATGAATGAATCATTGATAAAACAATGAAATAGTTCACATGGAAGCAATGATTTCTAAAGAAATTACAACACACCTTCAACAAGATAAGTACCAAAGCCACCAAAATAGTTCAATTTTCTTAGTATAGATGAAAAAAACATACATGACAAACATTCAAATAATAGCCTTACAATATGCACAACATATGCATGAAAGTGTGTTGGCTCAATGAGCTTCTGAATTAAGTAAAAGTTCCAAGATACATCAAGATAGTGAAGCATTAGAGTAGTCACTTTATCCTCCAAAAAAACTATCTTCCTCTCTAATTCCTAATAGGAAGAGCAAAGGTGAAAGTTCCTCTACATGAACAATGAAGGTGCATATATAACAAATGGGGTGATCATTCACCTTCCTTGTGACTCTTGGATGCTCTTCATGCCTATTGGACTTCTCTATGACCTTTTGACTTCCTACATGACCTTTCACATTACTTGGATGACACTTGGACTTCCACTTTATATTAAATTTCGTCCATATAGAATTTATATAATCCACAAAATGATGCGCACATGATGAATCATTACATGACACTGCTGACATGGACTTTGTAATGACAAGGCAATATCAAGTCACCCTTTTCTTCTAGTTTTTTTTTGTCTTCTTGAAATATGGTGAATTTTCTTATTATTCCTCCTCCTCATGACTTCAAGATAAGGAGTCTTAAATGTGATCTGGATCTTCTTTCTTCTATTGAATCTTATGTTTGTTCGTCTTCTTACCTGATGATCATCTGGTCTCTTTAGCTCCATAGGTGACTTCCAGCATGGTCTCCTTCTCCTTTCCTTCATCATCATCTTATCATGATAAGATAGAGTACTTGTAGTTGACATTCATTCATGACAAGATGAAATCAGTCTAAAAACCCCTAATCTAACATGTTTCATGAAATCACTTGTTAGGGTTGGAACTAGTGACTGGTTGAGTGACTGACTCAAGGATTATGTAGTTTCGAAGGCCAAGATCTAGGATTAAGGCTTGAGACTACACAATGCATAGTTCAAGATGACTAGGGTCAAAGGATTGCACAATTTAGGGGCTCAAGAGCTCAAGTTTTATGTAACTAGCTCACAAAACAGAAGAAAAGATAGATTACTGACTTAAAAATTATCCTCTTCGAGGGAAATGTCCTTTAAATTACATAAATTAACAATTCTTGGATGATACAAACCATAAGACCTCCTTGGTATTTATAGGAGTCTAAGGGGTCATAATAAAATCAAAGCCTACAAAACAATAATAGTGTAAGGGCACAAAAATAGCAATAGTGGGCTTTTATGGGGCACAACAATAACAACATGGGGATACATGGGCACAGTAATATAAATAAGGGAATACATTAAAAATAAAAATAAGGGGAATATACTAGTATTATAGGGACTGGCATGCCCCTCTCCTTCAAAAAATTGTTGTCCTCAGCACTTGAGTAGCTCTAAATGCTTTTGTATAAAATTCTCATCATCCCATGTGGAATATTTCATGGGTAAGTTCTTTCACTTAATGAGATACTATGAAAGTAATCGATTCTGTAGTTTTCAGGTCCTTGTTTTCATTATTGATTCATGATCAAATATTATTTTTCCTTCTTTGTCAAGTTCTAAAACCATTGATTAAACTCGGATCTTGTCACCGATAACCTTCTTTATGCATCAAACATGGAAAACTAAGTGTGTTTGGCAAGATGCAGACAAATCCAATTTGCATACCATAGTACCAATATTTTGAAAATACTTGTAAGTTGCATAGTAATTGGGTGATAATTTATTATCCTTCTTCGCTTGCTTGAGGGACACTTTTTTGTATGGTTATAGCCAAAAAAAATTCTAGTCACCTACATCAAAACTTCTTTAAATGTGATATTGATCTTCTTGTTGTTTCATTTGATTTTGTGCCAAAGTGAGATTATCCTTTGAGAGTTAGATAACTTGTTGTTGATGCTCGATGTGATCTTCCACTGCTTGAACCTTAGAATTTTCCCTTAAATATGTTGTGATGGATGTTGGATCATATCCATAAAGTTCCATAAATGGGGTCATTTTTCCTACAGTATAGAAGAAAGTGTTATACCACCATTAAACTAGAGGTGACCACTTGAACCATTGTGTTTGTTTATCAGATATAAAGCAATGAAGATATCCTTCCAAACATTTATTCGCTATCTCAGTTTTCCCGTGAGATTGAGGATGATAAGATGAGCTATGAGCTAATTGAGTATTAAGGAAAGAAAATAATTTCGTCCAAAAATTTTCAGTGAAAATGGGATCTCTGTCATTTACAATAATATTTGGGTTTCCATGTAGCTTTTGAACTATTTCCATAAATTAGATGACACTCTTTCCTTCAAACTTGGGTAAACCTATGATAAAATCCATTGACCTCCTCCCAACGTTCACTTGGACTAGCTAAATGTTGTAATAGACCCATGGTATTAATTGTCTCAACTTTATTTTGTTGGTAAACCAAATATTCTACTATAAAATTTTGAATATTAGATTTAAGGCCATCCAAAAAGAATTCCTTCTTGACCATGTGGTAATCTTTTAAAAATATCGAGTTCCCTCTTAAGGAGAAGGTGTGCAATTCCAAAAGATTTTTTTTCCTTGAGTTGGGAATTCTTACAAAGACATAAATGATCTTTATACAATAATGAATTATTTTTCCAACTAAATTTATCAGATGTACTAGGAGCATGCTGCAACTTTTGAATGAGTGTCCACACATCTTCACCATTCTTCCATTCATCCCTTGCTTTAGTTATCTAATCAGGTTATATAATAGAAATGGCACAAAGCAATGGTTCCACATCCTCATATTTTCTTGAGAGCGCATCTGCAACAACATTTTTCTTCCCTTTTTTGTAGATTATTTCAAATTCATAACCCAAAATCTTTGTGACCCATTTTTTCTACTCTTCTAAAGATAATATTTTTTCCAAAAAGTAATATTTGCTATCAAGATCTATTTTTAACTTGAAGTGCCTTCCCATTAGGTAAGGTCTCCATTGCTTTAGCACATGTAGTATTTCTAACATTTCCTTCTCATAAATAGGTTTGTGTAAATACTTTCCTTTGATTGGACAAATTTAGAAAAGAAATGGGTCTTCCTTCTTGCATTACAACAACACCAATTCTATTTCTTGAGGCATCACATTCCATAATAAAATTCTTTGTGAAGTATGGCATAGCTAAGACCAATGCTTGGAACATTGTCGCTTTAAGATGTTCAAAGGCCTTAGTTGCTTTTGGAGTCCAATAAAATGCATCTTTCTTTAGTGATATTGTTAGAGGTGCTTCTATTCTTCCATAATTGTTAACAAACTTGTGATAATGACCTGTCAACCCAAGAAATCCTCAAAGATGCTTTATGGTTGTGGTGATTTTCCATTCCTTAATGGCTTTAATTTTGTCAGGTTCTACATTAACACCCTCATGAGATATAATATGACCCAAATATTCCACCTCTTGTACTCCAAAGAAACATTTGGAGGTTTTTTCATATAATTGTTTCTCCTCCAATAGTTTGTGCACTACGTCAACATTTTGAACATGATCCTTCCAAGACTTTCTGTAGATTAGTATGTCATAAAAAAATACTAATGTAAAGTTTCTAAGGAAGGGTTTGAAAATGGAATTCATCAAACCTTGGAATGTGGAAGGTGCATTAGTAAGCCCAAAAGGCATGACCAAAAAATCATAATGATCCTCATGAGTTTTGAATGTTGTTTTAAAAATGTGTTTAATTTTCATTCTAATTTGATGATATCCTGAATGAAGATCCATATTAGTGAAGTAGATTGCTCCATGTAATTCATCCAACAATTCATCAATGACAGGAATGGGAATCTTATCCTTAATAGTGAGCTTGTTGCGCTTCCTATAATCTAGATGCATATGCCATGATCCATCCTTCTTATGTACCAATACTACTGGAGCAAAGAAAGAACTTTGACTAGGTTGGATTATACCAACCTCTAGCATTTCGTTAACCATACATCCAATTTCACTCTTTTGGGAATAAGGATACCTGTAAAGTTTGATGTTTGGAGGAAAAAAATCCTGGAATCAATTGAATATCTTGATCATGATCATGAATAGGTGGGAGGCCTTTGGGAGTCTAAAATACCTTGGAATGATTGTCCAAGACTTTTTGTAGATCTAGAAAAATAGATGATTTTGATGTTTGAACCTCTAGTGAGAATAATTGTACAATTATGCCATGTTTTTCTTTCTTCAGAAGATTTTTCATGCCATTAGATCTTATTGTCTTTCCTAGTTTCCCTGCAATACCCCTTAATTGAATTTCCTTTCGTTCCCAAAAAAAATTCAGGAAAAGTTCTTGAATTAAAAGGTATCATCCCCAAATATTGTTACCATTGGACTCCTAGTACAACATAAAAACCACCAATTGGAATGGAAAGCATTGGAATATTAAATACATATTTCGCGATGGTTAACATGATATTATGGCACTTTCTAAAGAAATTTATAATTCCTCCATTTTCAACCATCACTTGACCCTCTAGTGCTGGATATAGGAAGCAATTCAATTCAGTGACTATCTTACAATGAATGAAATTATAGGTACTACCCAAATCAATCAACGCTACTACCTTTTTCATCTTGATATATCCTTCTATATTCAGAGTTTGAGGAGTGGTAATTCCTTCCAATGAAGTAAAATATATGGTCAAATTCATTTCTTCTTTCTCTAGGGTTAGTTCCTGGTGTATATCCTCCCAATTTTATGTTTCTTGTTCTTTTTCTTCCTCCTCTTCACAATCTATGTAGAATAATTTCTTTTATGGAAACTTATAAACTTTGGTGTATTTTCTATCACAACTGTAATAAATCCATTTTTCTATTTTTTCCTCCAATTTTTTGGGAATCAACCTTGTAGGTTGTGGAAGTATAGGAGAAGAAACACTTCCATCTTTATAGTTGTGAGTTATAGAATTCCTTGTTGCCATAATATTTCTTTCAACTTTTCTTGCCACATTGAATGCCTTCTCCAATGAATCAGTTTCCCGATTGAACCTCATGTTAGATTTTATCCTTCAAATTCACTATGAGGAGATCAATCCTATGATCATTTCGAATATGAATTACCCAAATATTCAATTTTTGGAAGTAATTAATGTGCTCCGCCATTGAACCCTTTTGTTTGATATTTATCAATTGGCTAAAGAAGGTGTTGTTCTTTGTAACCTCATAATGTGATATCAATTCCTCTATAAAAATTGACTAAGTGACAAGTATTTTATGAGAATAAATCCGTCAACACCATACAAACTGTTTGGGCTGTAAATATAAAGATGTAATACATACGTTTTGTGTGTGTTGCACATCATGAAGATCAAAATATTTCTCCATCTATAGTATCCATGTTACCGTATCCTTTCCATTAAACTTCATCATATCAATATTTAGAATGTGGTAGGTCTTAAACCAAAAATTGGAGTCTCTAAATCATAATTCATATTCCTTTTTTCCTCATCCTGATTTCCATGGATTACCTAATCACCACTGGGAAGCCTTTCCTATAGCAAATTTGTAAACCCTTCCATATTTAAATTCATCATCTCTTCCACATATTTTAAAACATCCTTCAAAGCGTCCATGTTCCTTTTTATTTTTACTTCTAAATCATCTATATTAACGTTCATCATCAATTTCAATTCATTTTTGGTTACTCTTCACAAGCACGAAATTTGTTGCACTTGGTCTTGTAATTTTTATATATCATGTTACATTTCTTCCTCTTCTTCATGCATGATATAAGAGATTTATGGTTTCTTTCTAGCTGTGTCCATTTTTTTGTTTAGAGGAATTTTGGAATAAAACAATGATTTCTATGCTTCATTATTCCCTTTCAATCCCTTCAAACTGATTTTAAGAACAAAAGTTATGCAAAATTTAAAAAAATACACACCTTTTTCTTACTTTTTAGGAGCTTGATATTTAAATTGTTGTATCTCTGTAATTTCAGATCTCCAAGGTCACAAAATTAGTCTAATGGTATCCCTTGGAGTCTTATTTCCAACCACACAATTCAGAGTAAGATTGGATTCTTAAAGAAAGAGTTATGCCCAATCTCTCACAATGACTTGATTATAGACTGGTTCAATAAATTGAGCTTGTATAGAGTTCCACGTGTCACGTTTTTTACCTTAATCCATGAAAATGACACAATAAAAACTGCAATCCATGCACTTTCTATCACATTTTACGAAATTCAAATCCAATTCTCATACAGAAAGTTATGATGTTTTTCCATACGTCATATGTTTCAAATGAAATTTTGGAGCCTGCAGAAAGACGAACTTCCTCGGATCATATCTCTAAAATTATAAAGAACCTATATATGAAATTCGTACAAAAAAATAAATAATAGCTTTGATTCACTATTGGGCCACTAATATGTCATTATTATTATCACTTTTTAACACCTATTTTATCCATTTCTACCTTTCTTTATCACGTCATTTATCATGATTTATCATATAATTCCATTTATAATTATTTATGCTTTTATGGATAAATATTATTTCTTCTCCTTTATTTTCAATAAATTGATGATTGTTATGCATGATTTTACCAATGATGGTTTATTAATAAATTTTTTGTAACATCACTCACCATTTTAGCCTCCAAGGTATTTTCCAGATTGCAAATTTCATCTCCAGCTCATCATTAAATATTCCAACTCAGAAAAACGTTGGAATAAGAAGTGACAGTTTTGCATTAGATGTTTCGGGCAAATGGCGAAGAATATGGAAAATCAGAAACATGGGTTTTGTTCAAAAAGGACCAAATTAGTTTTGTCATGAGAAATTTTCCCAAATTCGGTCCGTATTGGGAGAACAATAAGGTTATCTAAAGAGGTTTTTCTCAGATTCGCTATTGCGGCCAGTTTCCAAATTATCTCAGTTGCAATACCAAATTTGACCTGTTCCTATTGAATGCTGATGGAAAGATATTTCAGATATGATCTTGCTGATCAATTTGTTGTGAACAATCCAATTTTGTTATGGGAATAATATTTTAATCATATCTGTTGTAACTTCTCTCTGCTCTTTGTGTATTTAAATGAGAACATAGATCAAAGAGGGATAAGGATCATTAGAGATAGGATAGGATAGGATAGGAGGAGAGTGGATAATGGAGATATTTTGATATATACATGTAATCATTATTGAATTACATGCAAACTATGTTTTATTATTTTCATTCAATGAAAGAGTCTGTTGATTTCCCTTGACGCATGAAAATCAAATCAAATGAGACATGTTGATTAAGTCTGAGTGGTTTTTAATTCTTTGGATACTGTAAGTTCTTTCCTCCCAGAAGTGGCAAGGGCCCGCGACAACTAGGAGATCTATCTAGAAAAGCACCAACATTGTATATTTCCATTACTGGTTTCATTTCAATTCTGTCAATTCTGTAGGTTGTGAGTGTTAATTTCATTGCAGAGCGTTTGTAATTTCATTACAGAGTGTTTAATTTCTAGCATAAGCGTGAGTTATTTTTACACAGGCAGGCATGGATAAGGCATGGATTAGAGCATTGATTTCATTTTCTTTCGTTTATAGCATTGCAGAATAGGGCATATGTGAGAGTGTGGTTATTATAGAATCAACTGAAAGAGATTGATTAATGCTACTGAACTCTTGGTTGACATCATTTCCATTTGAATTGCTTAATTGAGATTGAGTGTGATTTAGATAGAATCAGCTAGAAGAGATTGGTCAATGCTACTATTCTCTCAGTCGACGCTATTTTCAATTAAATTGCTTGCTTCGGATTTGATTATGGTTTTGCTTGACATTAAGTCTTTATGCTTAGATGTATTACTTCCTTTAAAAGTTACAGCTTGAGATTTATTATTGCATCCAGTTACTCTTGTATCAAGTTTTATAGTTCAACTTAAAAAGCATTACTCTCTGAATTTATAGCTTGCACATATTGTGTACACTCTTGAAACAAAAAGACTTACCTAGGTTGATAATTAATGTGAGGCAATTAGGAGTATTAAAAGACACCTTTTAGCACCCAAAATCCACATGGTTGCAATTTAAGATTTTGAAGTCTTGTAGAAAAAATGTTATAGGGAAAATTCCAATATGACCTGTTTGAAGAAGCGAAACGTAGAATCCAAATATTTGATACCAAATTTTATGCAACCAACTCACAATACAGAAGAAAATATAGATCAACAACTTAAAAATTATCCTCTTTAAGGGGGGAACCTACTTTACATTAAATAAATAAATAAATAATTCTTGGATGATACAAATGATAAGACCACCTTGGTATATATAGGAGTCTAAGGGGTCACAATATAATTAGAGCCTACATAACAATAATAATTTAAGGGAACAACAATAACAATAGTGGGCTTCTATGGGGCACAACAAGAACAACATGGGGGATACATGGACACAACAATAACAATAGGGGGATATAATAATAATAATAATAATAATAATAATAATAAGGGGAATACACTAGTATTATAGTGACTTAACGTCAACACTGGGGCTTGAGGCTTGAGGTTTACCAATGCGTAGTTATGGAAGGACAAACTTAGGGAACTATATAGTTGAGGGACTCAAGATTTCAAGATTAAGGATTGATCATTTAAGTTTCCCAATGCATAGTTCTAAGAGAGCAGGCTAGCTAATTGCATAGTTGAGTGAATCAAGGGCTCAAGGTTGAGGCTCAAGGCATGAAGTTGCCAAATGCGTAGTTATGGGTGAAAAGGAGATAAAGTGACTACATAGTTGGGTAGTTTAGGAGCTCAAGGCTGAGGCTTGATTTTAGGACTGAGACTATGCAATGCATAGTGAAGAGTTGATAAGAGAGGAAAATTGTGTAGTTCAGCAGCTTAGGGGATGGGCTTGAGCACTGATATTGTGCAATGCACAGTTATGGGAGGCAGATCTTGTGCATTACACAATTCCAGGAGGCAAGGTTGTTTCTTGAGGACTAATACTATACAATGTGCAGTTGAGGAGGGTTGGATGAGGTTGAGTTGATCAATCGAGGAGTTTTCCCAATTTTGACTAAGTGTGAATCTAGTGAGATGAAATTGAACAAGAACAAGGATTGAGAATGATCACATAGTTAGATCACTCGATGAAGCAACAAAATACACATGAAACACATGAAAAACATACTTTCCTCAAATGGAACAACATTTTGAAAACTCACTCCAAGTGCGACACTAAAGATACATTTGCAACGATAGTGACGACACTCATGCAACGGTGCTTAAAACTTTGAAATGAGTATGATACATATTTATATGATACGAAAAACTTGTTATCACAAATATTAACCCTTTAAATGAATCAAAACTCCACTTTACATGATAAGAAACACTTCCCATGCCAAAAGACGAATTTTTCTATATGAATAAGAAAAGTGCAAATGGCACTTGCAATATGTGAATGACGGTGAAAGTGACAAATTCCAAAGTCAAGATAACATGAATATGATACTAATTAAAGTGAAATAAAGAAAAATTTATAGCCAAAAACATGAAATCAAAAGTCGTGAAAGTGAAGGTGAACAAAACTGATAGTTTGAAAAAAACTCACCGAAATAGAAGTACAAACGCATCCAAAAGTGAAAGAATGTCAATGAAATTTTTCACTGACAATCGACATGGATTGAACATTGTACAGGAATACCTTGATGTACTATGCTAGGCCAATTCAAGCTTGCATGAGATAATGTGCTCATGAATTCATTACGGACAAAGCATGTGTGAGTAAGTGATTTCGACACTTACAACCCACAAAGGGAGCTCAAAGACTTAACAAAATATCAACTGACCAAGAAGTTTCTATGGAACAACCGATCGCAATATCGATAATAGGCTCCAAAATTCATGTAAGTGAAAAATTATGGAGGGTATGTGTCGCAACGACAACACTTGGTGGCACACCAGTAGAGCTGCAAATTCTCTGCCTTGGTAAAACTATTTATTTATGTAGGATTTAGTTCTTCAAGGAGTATTGATTCCTCATTTGGATCACTCCAACTTCCCCACTTACTCTGTCTATAAATATATTCCCATTAATTCCTTCTCGATTGAACACAAACATATGAACAATGATATCACAATGTTCAAGATAGGAGAAGGGTAATGTTGCAAGCGAGCTTTATATTTTCAGAGTATAGTTTTTCATCTCTGGTGTTGTTCCACTACTAGCAAGTCTGGACAATAAGCTGACAGAGTCACTTCATGAACATAAATATTGATCCATTGCCAAAGATCCTAGATAGTACCCTGGTAGAGTTTCTTGCTTCACCTCCCTGCATAGGAATCCTTTCTCTTCTTTCAACCTTTATTTATTTATTTTATAGAGGACTGTGCATCGACACTTATTCATTTCATGGGGCAGAAGAGGGATCCCGACTTATTAAGAGAATAAGAGGTTGTTCTTACAGAGAGGCATATGTAATACCTATGACATTGGTTTTCTTGTTTATATTTTCCTCTTTTCCTTCTCTACTTGATTGGATCAGCATGGAAAACACCAAAATGAGAATAATTGATCATAAGGATAAGGCTTCTAGAATAGACACAAATATCATGGTCTGACACTGATCTTTCCTCACCCAAGGGTCATATTTTCCATGAGAACATAATCAATCAAAGGATAACCAAAACAAAGAAAAAAGACTCAAGGTTAGGAAATTGTTATAGTGTCACAAAGACATTTTCTACTTTTCCACTTTGTCTTTTGAGCCGAAGAGAACATCCTTCATGTGAATTGTTATTAAAGAAAACAAAAGAAAAGGAAATACACAAGAAGGAAAAAAAAACAAAAGGAAAAATAAATGGAGGCTAAATTGAAAACAAAATGTGAGACAAAAGCTAGAAAACAAATAAAGACTACAAAAAATGAGGATACGATGCATGTGCAAGGGAAACTAGTATGCAACTAGACCTACTCCTAACCTAACTAGCTAGAAGGCCAGGTTCATGTATAATTAAATTTCCAATGTAGCCACCATAATTTCTCTCGACCTTCATACACAAATATATGATTGATTAAAATTTATATAAAGCAATGTGCAATAGAAAAGATAAGAGACTGAAAATTTTGCGCAATGAATTGAAGGTCTTCCCTCTTAGTAGAAAGATGTGCCATAGTCACTACTTCTACCCAACTTTGGATCTTACCTTTTTTTATAAAAACTCCAAATAGACAAACTTTGCAAGATTCTTGTGGATGCACCTTCATCTATGCCATCCTTCTTAGGAAGCATGAGAAAAGACCAAAAATTGTTATTAGTAAAAGGGCTTGGTAAGTAAGATGCTTTGAGGAAATCATATATTGGATCGTGAAGTTCGAAACAGTCCTCTTGAAAACCCAAAAATCCTTGAAAAGATGAATTTTCAATTTGAAGCATAAGGTCAAGATGAAAATGTTGTGAGGGAAAATGGATCTACTCATATTCAGCTGACATGTCAAGGCAATGGGTACTTGACATAACCATCAACGAAGGCTGAAACTCTTTAACTGCTTGTGTAGTAGCTAGCTATTGAAATGATAAATTTAAATACCAAAGGATGTAAAACAATTGTTAGTGGATGTGCTGATGGGAAAATGATAAGTTGAATGACAATCATCAAAGACGAAATCATGATCAGATGGTTTGATTGAGGCATCAAATTCCTAGTTTGTAATTAACAAGGATAAATAAATTTGAACAATTTTGTGAATTCTCTGAACAATAGAACGAACTTCCTTGCATGCCAAACATGAAAAATCATCTTCCAATAATTGGAGACAAATTGTACAAGCATTATAATTATCAAAAGGATTGAAAAGTAATGCTAGTATATAAAATATATGAAACCATTTAGGGATTAATGTATGAAATAGAGGAACTCGATTCAACAAATAACTCAAGCACTTGCTAACACTCAAGAGGATTTCTAGTGTCATCAAGACATACATAAGAGAGACTAGGAGATGATTATTCACCATATCACTCAACATATATGAATTCTTCAGCCAAAGATAATCGTCAAATCGATCAGCTTTGTGATTTCGCATAGTCACAAAAGGTGTACACTCCAAAATCGGATTCGATACAATTGATTTGCATGGGGATGAATTCACCATGGTAGTATGATAAAAAAATTGATCTCAAGTGTTGAGAATGCAACAAGGATGGAGCTTAGTGGAAAGAAGTCTCCTTCACTAAGTGGGCCCGCTAGATATTTTTGGCGCAAGTCTATTTTTAGACTATGTCTATTTTTAGACATATGGATCATGGTCTATGAGTCGTTGGATGCTATTTGTGGATGATTGGTCAAGTTGGTAAAAATATATGGACCTCTATTTTTAGACATATGGGCGGAGTCTATTTTTTATTGCCAGACTAAAAATAGAACAGTCGAATATTATTAGCTCTTAATAATACTTGGACTATAAACATTATCTTATTCTCTTGGAGCACTTTAGTTCGAGCTACAGATGTGGCACATGCAACTGCCAGAAGGAAATACACTTTTCTTGTGGGTTAACTTGAGCTATTGCATGGAGGACTTCAGTTAGGACTTCAGTGATTGAGTTCTATGGATTTGGATCAGGAGTTGATGGAGTTGTGTTCAGTTTGACTTAGTTGAACTAGTTGTAGTTATTCTAACTAGCAAATAGACTAATGTTGAGTGGTGTGAATTAGTCATTAATTAATTCACTAATTATTAACTCATAAAGCAACTGAAGAATACATCAGTTAACTCAGTGCATGGATAGTTAAATGGAGACAAGTGTTAGAGGTAAGTGAAAGGGCAAGACAGCTATCAGTTGTGACTATAGTTGTGCATGTGATTTGCACAATCAGTGGGATTGAGTTGCCCATGAGGATTGCGTAGTGTCACACAAGGGAAATATGAGTTTGTAGATTCATTCTTGTTGTATTCTCAGCAAGTATTATGCAGTGGAGGCAGGCAAGTAGCAGAGGTGATTTGAGGCAGTGATTGATTCGAATCTGAGCTGTATTGTGTGTAACATGTGGAGCTAGTATTGTACTGTGTACTGTTACATGATCTCAATCAATATAATATATAGATAGTTGTGGGGTTTTCAGCTTTATGCTTTCCTCGGGTACATACTTTGTTGATATGTGTGATTGATGCTTCAATGTGTGCATGTGTATGTTTTTGAATACTGCTAAATTGATGATCAATGTAGAGGAGGTTATGTATTATGCATGATTTTGCAAATAGTGTATAATTAGGATAATCTCTGTGAATAAGTGTCATATTATTCATGAAATTTCTACATGGTATCAGAGCTAGTTGATTTGTAGAAGAGATTTCTACAGGATATCAAAACGAAGTTGATCATTGGATCTATTATTCAGAAAGTGTTTACATTTTATTTCTTCAGGCAGAGTCTGTAATCAGGCCAGGTAGCCTCTGGATTCATCCTTCTTTATGAAGATGAGATATCCAGTGAATGCCCATACAGGTGATCTCTATACAAGAAATACTTTGTTCTCACGAATTTTAGATCAGAAGCGGTTGAGTTTTGAGCTGGTGGAATTCAAATTTGCAGCAGTGTTTTCTTGGTGTCAAAGTTGAAATGTATTTTAACAAATTGTGATTGGAGTATTCCCTTAAGGGCAGCTCGAACTATATTGCATGGAAGGGTAGGATGGAGGTAGTGGTAGATGATAATGGGTTGAAGGAGTTCATAGATGCGGATGTCCCAAAACCTACTGATGCTGCTCAAGTTGGGGATTGGCAAAAGAAGACAACAAAGTGTCGAAGGATTCTGTTGGAGGGCGTGAGGGATCACATTGTGTCCAGCCTCCATGGAAAGGCTTCTCCATACTTGATGTGGAAAGCGTTGACAGATCTATTCCAAAGCAAGAGCGACCAGAGGAAGTTGGAGATCAAGGATGAACTCATAAACATAAAGTGTGAGAAAGGCGACAGTATGCCCAAGTATCTCACGAAGTTCATCCAATGCCGGGATGAGCTAGGAAGTGTGGGGGTGACTGTCAATGATGAGGACTTGGTGAGCTTGGCTCTCCTTGGTCTTATGAAGAGTTGGAATTCCTATCAGGATTCTGTCAATGGTTAGGAGAAATTGCTAGGATGGGAGAGACTTTGGTTGGATCTTGTGCAAGAGGAGATCGGGCGAAATACTAGGGATGGATCTTCATCTAAGGCATCTGATGAAGAAAATTGCGTTTTGGCTGCCAAAGCAAAGAAGGGGAAGAACAAGAAAGCTTCTCATTCCGGTGTGAAAGGTAAGAAGTAGGACATGTCCAAGGAGAAGTGCTTTCACTATCACCAGAAGTAGGACATGTCCAAGGTGAAGTGCTTTGAGCTAGATTTTTCGTTGATCGCATGCTTGGTATCAAGTGTGATGGGATTAGTATGGTTCTTTGACAGTGTTGCGTCTTTTCACATGACAGGAGATCGAGATTTTTTTTTCTGATCTGAATGAGAAAGATCTTGGAGTGCACATCGAGATGGGCGATGATGGTAGATATAGTGCGACCGGTATCGGTACCATTTCCTTTAAGAGGGAGTCTAGTAAACCCTTCGTATTGAAGGAAGTGATGCATGTTCCAGGATTGAAGAAGAATCTTATCTCTGTGGCGATGTTATAAGACAAGGGATATGATGTTGTTTTCAGCGAGGGAAAGGCTTTCCTGCGTAGTAAGACAACTGGAGAAACTTGGAAGATAGGGGTTCAAGTCAAGAACCTTTATCAGTTGCATGTGGATGACCGCGCAGCAATGGCATGCAAGGCAGAATGAGTGGTGAGCCGGGATGATGGTGAGTTGTGGCACCGGATATTGGGCCACCTTCACCATGGAGCCTTGAAGATACTGCAGCATATTTCTACTGGGCTTCCTAAAGGCACTCTTGCGCAGTCAGATCAGTGCAAGGGGTGTACCTTGGGAAAGTTTGTGAAAGCCACCTTTCACGAGAAGGATAGTCGTGCTATGATGATCCTTGAGAGAATTCACACAGATGTGTGTGGACCCTTCTCAGTAGCTTCGAAAGCAAAGCACAAGTACTATGTGATCTTTGTTGATGATTTCTCCCGAAAGTGATGGATCTTCTTCATGCAGAAGAAGAGCGAGACATACTCAAAGTTCTGTGAGTTCAAAGCACTAGTCGAGAAGGAATCGGGGAAGAAGGTGAAGGCTCTTAGGAGCGACAATGGTGGTGAATTCATCTCTGGCGAGTTCAAGGACTTCTGTAGCGCAGAAGGGATTTGAAGAGAGCTCATAGCTCCCCATAACCCACAGCAGAACGGGGTTCCTGAGCGGAAGAACAGAACGATCGTGGGTGTTGCATGGATGATGTTGCATGATTAGGGCCTACCCCTTCACTTGTGGGTGGAGGCATGCAATACTGCAGTATATGTGTAGAACCATTGTCCTCACAAGATACTTGGCATGAGTACACCCGAGGAGGCTTATTCTGGTAAAGGCTTGATATTTCCCATTTGAGGATTTTTGGTTCTCCTGTTTACATGCATGTGATGAAGGATGCCAGGAAGAAGCTGGAGCCGACCGCAGAGGTTGGAATATTTGTGGGGTACATTGATATGCCCCACAACTATCGTGTGTATTTTCCAGACAGTCGCAAGACTGTTGTGCAACGGGATATAAAATTTCAGGAGGATAAAGCCATGAAGTGTTCGCTTAAGAGGGAGCCACACTTGCATGCAGATGAGGAGCTATTAGTTCCTCAGGATGAGCTTCAGGACGTGGATCAGCCACAAGATGAAGTTCATGGAGTGGAAGAGACCACTCATGCAGCGCCAACCATCAGAGGGAAAAAGCGCACTACAAAAGCTAAGCGACTGGCTCAAGATGCAAAGAAGGTTGTAGGACCACCTACAACAGAGTGCAGATAGAGATAGTCACTGGATCGGTACACTGGATACATGGCTCTTGTGAGCAAATGTGTTGTGACTGAGCCATCCTCTTTCAAGGAAGTTGTGGAGGATACTGCTTGGGTAGATGCCATGGTGGAAGAGTATGATTCGATTGTCAGAAACAGTGCATGGGAGATTGTCCCAAGACCGGAGGGGAAGCCAGTGGTGGGTTCAAGATGGATCTACAAAGTGAAGGAGGCTGCTGACGGGAGTGTGGAGAAGTACAAGGCAAGATTTGTTGCCCAAGGCTTCTCACAGATAGAGGGGATCGATTATGAGGAGACCTTTGCACCTGTCGCAAGGTATTCTTCCATACAGACGATTCTTGATCTCTCAGCGCAGATGGGGTGGCACATCCATCAGATGGATGTGAAGATTGCATTCCTCAATGGAGTCATTGAGGAGGAGGTGTACATAGAGCAGCCCGAAGGTTTTGAGATCTTCAGTAGCGAGTCGCATGTGTGCAGGCTCAAGAGAGCGTTGTATGGGGTGAAACAAGCACCTCATGCTTGGTACACACGAATAGACAGTTATTTCACTGGACTTGGATTCTCCAAGAGTGAGGCGGATCCTAACCTATATTAGATAGTGGTGGAGGGTAAGTTGTTGATCATTGTACTTTATCTAGATGATTTGATTTTGACGGGAGATGAGCTATTGATACTTTCATGCAAGAAGGATCTTGCTAGAGAGTTTGAGATGAAGGACTTGGGCCTCCTTCATTATTTCCTGGGATTGGAAATTTGGCAGCGTAGTGACGGACTATTTGTTTCTAAAGGTAAGTATGCCCAGGAGATACTGGAGAAGCTCAACATGCATGACTGTAAGCTTGTTGATACTCCTCTTCCTGGAGGTTGGAGGAAGGAGGATGCTACTTCAACGAAGGTAGTGGATGCCAGTTTTATCGACAATTGGTGGGGTCGCTTATGTATTTGGTCAATAAATGACCCGATATATGTTATGTTGTTAACCAGCTTTCACAAGCTATGGTTAAGCCAACCAAGCTCTTCTAGAAGGCAGGCAAGAATGTATTGCGTTATCTCAGAGGCACATCGGGATATGGATTGTGGTACAGACAAGAGGATGAGGTGAAGCTATGTGGCTTCATGGATGTAGATTACGCAGGGAGCCCAACGAACAGAAAGAGCACATCTGGAGGGATCTTCAGTATCGGGTCGACAACATTTTCTTGGTACAACAGGAAGCAGAGATCTGTGGCACTCAGTTCAGCAGAAGCCGAGTATATGGCAGCACGTTTGGCTACATGCGAGGCTATATGGATGAGGAAGATCCTGGTCGGGTTGTTCAGGTCACACTTGGAGCTTACTGTGATTTATTGTGATAACGAGAGTTGCATTAAAATCTCGGCTGATCTAGTATTTCATGATAGATCCAAGAACATCGACATCAGGTACCATTATATCAGAGATTGTGTGCAGCAGAGAATCATGTTACTTTCATACATTCCCACGGAGGATCAGGATGCTAATATCTTGACAAAGGCACTCACGAGGAGCAAATTCGAATACCACAGAGGCAGGATAGGGATTGCAGATAATCCATTTCTTGTTGACAGGGAGTGTTGAAAATGAAACAAGATGGTGGAGCTTAATGAAAAGAAGTCGCCTTCACTAAGTGGGCCCGCAGGCTATTTTTGGCGCAAAGTCTATTTTTAGACTATGTCTATTTTTAGACATATGGATCATGGTCTATGAGTTGCAGGATGCTATTTATGGATGATTGGTCATGTT